>ML789873.1:61715-102122 GCA_009831015.1 Picea engelmannii | reverse complement strand
ATTATTATTATTATTATTATATATATATATATATATATATAATTTATCTATAAAAAAAGTAGGTATATGATGGGGAGCGTCAGCGACTGATGTCAGGCATCACCCCAACCTCGCCTCCCCCCCTTCCCTGTAGGCCAGGCCATAGCCCCACGTGACCACAACCTGGCGTGCGAAGAGTTGGGGTGTTTGGAGCGATGCTCAACATTGCCCCTGTGGCCCTCCCCATCGTATATATAAGTTTACATACATACATACATATTATTTTTTTGTGTTTCTTAAACCCTTTGAAAGTGTTTTGGGCATAAATTTAGTTTTTTACTCTTTTTTTTAATTTTTCCTCATTTTCTCTTAGGTTATATATATAAATTTATTTTTTTGGATTTTTTTTACTCTTTCTTTTTTTAAGTTTTTCCTTTTTCTTTTTTCTTTAATTTAAATGTGGTTTTAATTTTTTATTTTTTTCTTTTATTAATTTCAATTGTTTTCTTTTTCTTAGTTTTTTTAGTTTTTAATTTATCAAAAACAAAATTAAATTATAATTTTTTGCTAAATATTAAACAAAAATATTATTCAACTACAATTATTTTCTATGTATTGAAGTAAAGGTAAACAATGTGTTAAAAATGTTGTTTTCCACCATATTTTAAAAGTATGGAACCGTAAATCAATTAAGGAGACACAATGATATGAAAAATATTAATTTCAAAAAAGTAGATAGTAAAAATATTTTTAAGATTAAAAGAAGCATGGAAAAATGACTAAAAACACCGATGGAAAAAACAAATTTGAAAAATTTGAAAATAGATGAAAAATAATCATTTAAAAAAATAATGTGGAAACATTATGGATCAAAAAAATTAAAATATCAAAATACCACCTAAAAAAGAAGGGGGGCGCTACTAGTATCACCATTTTTAAAAATGAGGTAAAAAATGTGACCCCCCAAAAAATGAAAACTTTGTAGAGTTCTTGTTAAGTTGTACCTAACTATGTTCATATTGATCTTTGGAATGAAGTAGTTCCTTGGTGGTGCAAAGGTCGATAAAGTGGATATTGAAGTGATGAATAATCATGATTTTGGGGAATAATCTTTATTTCCTCCATATTTACATGATTTCCTTGTGCCCTGACATCTCCTCGAGAAAATATCTCATATAGGGTACATAACAAGATGGTTGACATGGAATTTTTCAATTCTTCCATCTTCTTATCCCTCTATACCCTATCTTCTTTTGTCTTCTTTTCCAGTAAGATTTCCATTTTATCTTTTGTTTAATTTTTAAGTGTTTCTTTGGAACATGAGAAATCCACATGTTTTGACACACTACCACTCATTTCATCAACTTGGTTCTTTAATTGAGATAACCAATTTTCAAAGTCTTCATTTTCTTTATATGTCATGTGTGAGCTCTCTATAGGTTTACTAGGAGTATAAATTCTTGAAGGACCTCTTGCCATTGAATAAAATAATAATTCTTATATTTTTCCTCTTTATCATAAATTATGGATGACCAAAAACATATCTCCAATAAAAATTTATGCTAATTGTAATTTACGTACCTTTAAAACCCTAATTTGGAGACTATTTGTATGGTTGACCTTTGTCCTATATATATATATGAAATTTGAACCCTTATGAATCTAAATTTTCATCTTGTAGTACTTCGATATGATTTATTAAACTGCTGAAAATTTCACAATCTACACCTTCACCGATAAAACGTTATAACAAAAGTACCAAAACAACGTGTTTAAGGCTAATTTCAATATTAGTAAAAATGATAAAATTCCACGCTATATATCTCATAAGTTATAACGATTCATAATCTAAAAAAGTTTCCATATGTGACTCTATATGTATCCTAAGTGTTCTAAAAATTGTAGAGTCTAAAACTTCACTAAACGTTTTATAGTGAACATAAAAAAATGGCTTGTTTGAGACTAATTTTAGGACTAGTCATAAACCCTAACTTCCAAGAATGATATTTCAAAAAATATAATGAAAAAGAACTTGAAATTTTGACCACTTTTTATTTGATATATTTTCTCAATATCCTCAAAATTCTGTAGTCTGAAATGTCCCATAAAAAGGTTATATAAAAAAAATTCCAAGATGACTCACTTTAGGAAGAAAAACCCTAGGATTGATGCTCGGATACTAAATGTTATGTACCAATTCCTTAATAATGATAAAAATTCAATGAATAATAGTCCAACTCAAGGGGAAAACCTCCTTTTACAATATATTCAATGTACAAGATGAGATAAGATGATCCTAGGACTAGGACTCCTTGGTATATATATAGGAGACAAAGGGTACAATTATAATGAAAGGGTACGATCAAGGGTTCTATCCTACATACAAATATAACGCTAGAAATGAAATAATTAAATATATAGGGATTAATTATGGGTTTTATACTTAAAACATAGGGCTTTATCTAGGAATTAACATCCATGAAACAAATCGATGAAAAAAACCACAACGAAATTTTATGAGTCTAATGTTAATCCAAATTTCCCTGTCATAAGATTTGGATAGGTCTAGTTTCATCACCATCAATATTTGTTTATTTACTTAAATTGAATGAATGAATTCTTCATCTATCCCCACTACCTTGTGAATCTATCTTCCCTCTAAAAATCAAAATTGTTCTATAGAGATTTTATTAGATAAAACTCTTTTCAACCTTCTAGATATAACCTTTGAAATAATTTTATAAATGCAGTTGCATAAGGAGATAGGACTAGATTTATGAAAATTTGTTGAATTACATTCTTTAAGGATCAGTTCTAGGAAGGTTGTATTAAAGGTTCATAGCATTTTTCCTTGAGTTCTTGTAATTTCCACAACTCTTATTAAATATTCCTCTATAAATTCATAACAACCTAAGAATAATTTTGTAGGGATACCATCAGGCCCAAGACTTTTGTCCATTTGAAAAATTTTCAAGATATGGAAAAATTCTTAATTCCTCACTTCATTTATCAATGCTTGATTATCGTCATGATTAGCAAAGATAGGGAAGTATTTTTAAAACATAATAACCTATGCTATTGTAGAACTAGTTCCCTCTTAAAAAAGGGAGGATAAATATATTACTCCTTTATATGCCATGTCCTTAAATTTTGTGTCCCAAGTACCATCTCTTTTATCATTTTTCCATATAGAATAAACATCCTTTCTATAGTTTTCATATCTATCAAAACCCTTTTTGTTCTCATCACCAAACTATAGCCATAAATCCCTACTCTTGAGCCTCCACTCTTTTTCTTTTTTCTAGAAGAATATGCATCTTTTTTTTTCTACAAGATTTACTTCAATATTTTTCTCCTCACTCATATACGCAAAACCTTTACTATTCTAGATTATATCCAATGCTTCATCCACTTCTCTAATAACCCTATCATCTATAATATTTTTGTTGCTTACCCATTTAGCAACTATTTTTTTATCTTCTTTCGGGTTTTGGTGAAAATTGGATGGGATCAGATTGTCTTAAGTTACAATTATAAGGTTTCCAAATAGCTTTAATTGTCCCTACAAACTCCTCCACCTATAACCACTCTATATTTAATTTGAAGGGGTTGGAATATTTCTCTAATGAAGGTGCCACTTCCAACACTATAGGATAGTGATCAGAGTCCCCAATGAGGTGAATCATTGTTTAATTTTAATTACTTCATCAAGAAAGGATTTATATATTAATAATTAATCGAGTTTATTAGAAATTATAGCTTCTCCCACTCTCTTGTTTCTCTAGGTATGGGACAAATTAGCTGACAATTTAGCTAGTTCAATATCCAAAAGAGTTGTTCCTTGAATTGTTTTCAGAAATTAACTTGAGAAACAATTTTATTTTGTAGTTGGGCCCCAAACCTATGAAACTACTAAAGATAAATTCAAGTCTCCCCCTATTACTACTAATCCATTTTGAATACAATCCATTCTGAAAAAATTGTCCCAGTATTCCACCATGTCCATGTAAGGACCATAAACATTAATGATTGTGATATTTTTACACAAATCCAAGGAGAAAAGGGAGGCACCTAATCCTTAAGGAAAGGCCCAATAATTAGTAAGGGTAAGGGAACACTTTTTCAATCCAATTATTCTCCCTCTCTATCTTTCAATGTCATCTATATTTAATTGAAATCCCAATTACTAAACTATTTAGATAAATCCTAAGTGATTTTCTCCCTGTTTGGCATAATCTCTTGCAGAAAGATATTAAAAGGCTTGATATTTTCATCTAATATCTTTAGGGAAAATTTCTTTGAGGGATTATCCAATCCTCTGTAATTGAGGGTCAAAGAACCCTCAAAATGGGCATTTTCTCTAACAGATCCTATCAAGGATATCTATTTCCCACATTGGATTTCTGAAGACACTTTATTTTTATCCATGTATATTTAATATTTCCTTCCCCTTTGAGTGGATTTAGGGCCTTTCACTTCAAAAATACCCAATCCCCTTGCCACCTTTCTTGGAAAATTGAGACCAACATTATTTCTAGAACATAGATTATACTTCACAGGTTCTAGGGGATTAGAATCATGGATATCCTTCCCATCCAAGTCGAAGGAAATACTAGGGTTTGAAAAGGATCCTTCAAGACCTTTACCAACATCCAATACCTATATAGTTATAGGAATGGGTATGAGGGGACATAAGTTTGGTTTTTTATTCTCGATAGGCCACACATAAAATAACTTATGGATTATAAACCTCTTTTTCCGACCTTATTTCCCAAGACCCAACAATAATATTTTTTGAAGAAACACTTTTAGAAAAAGAGTGAGATAGATGTGTCTTACTTGATTTTTCTTTGGCCTGCTTATTGTTTCTAATCACATCTAGGTTTGGATCCTTGTGTTGGCCTAGATTTGAGGTTTATAAATATTATTCTAAAGGCCTGAAATGATGATTGTTCGAGGTCACTTGGACCCCCACATCACTTTCTACTCAAAATTTGTACTATTTCCTTTTTTTCCCTCTCCAAACATCTCAAATGCTTCCTTGGTGAGCAAATATTCCCATACATTGGGTTATTATATAGTCTATAGCTAGGTTCCCATAACAATGGAAATGCACACATTTGAAAGGAAATCATTTATAGTCTAGGTTAATATTAATATGAAAAAGATCAATACCCCTTTGGATATCTGTTTTATTTTCCAAACATTTTATAACCTCCAAGTCAACTAGAACTTGAGTCATTTTCTAGTATCCTATTTCTAAATAAGTTAGTTCTACTTCATAATATATGCCTAAACCATTGCCAATTTACTCAAAAACCTATTTAGAACAAAAAATCACACGAAACCCATTAATTCAAACCAACACTAGTAGAATATCCAAAATGGATGATATGGCATCAAACTCATTATGGCATTTCTTTAAGAACAAAGTTTGGTATCTCCATATCCACCACTAGTGAAAAATTTCTCCACCTCATCTGCCATCCTAAACACTCAAACCAACCATCCTTTAACCAATATCATAGTTCATGGGAAGCATCCCACATTTTTTTTTAAATTTGATATTTCCCCAAGCCTTCAATTCCTCATTTATCATTCTTTTACGAGGAAATCAACCTACTAAATCCTAGTCCCCAATATCCATTATTTCATTTAATTTTGTTTTTCCTTCTAATTTTAGGAGAATAGTCCCATGGTCTTTTTTTATACACTTGTGTTTCTTAGACATCCTTTAGCCCTCATAAGAATGTAACCATACAAACTTAGAATCATAGGAAGGGACTCCACTCATAAGATTCTAGTTAAGCATTAAAAATAGAAATACAAAAACCATCCTCTCTTCCAACTACACATTTGCATTTATTTTCGAACTCATTACTAGCCTCAAGATGAGGGTTTGTAGTAATATATATTGAATTCATTACTCCCATTTCCTCTTCCGACTAGGATAATACGGTTTGAATATTTGTTGAACCAGATTCACTAATATTTTCATGAGGTAAACCACTTATGCATTGATGATCCTCGAAAGGACCACCATAGGGTCCCATCACCCTTTCTGTAACATCCTACTCTTGCGAGTACATGTTACCAACTTATTATTTGAGGGCACTTGCGTGCAAGCGATCTGGTTATAGTACATGGTTATAGTTTCTCTTATGGAATTTTATTATGATGATGATGGTTGCGATATAATTTTATTTGATATATATGTATTGAGAGATGCTATTGACTAGTTTACCTGATTGTGCAGGACACTTGAAATATTTTGGATGTCGAGGGCATCAATGAGCCTCCTTGGACTTTGGATTGAGTTAGGGAGTGGATTGTATTGGTTTGAGTATTTCATTTATGCATATGTGACATATGATCAATTATAGTATGATTTTATATATGGATCATTGATGGTGTTTCATTGATGGATGCAGCCTGACAGATGCTTGCTAATATGACTCACACAAGGAGTAAGGGGGCCATGCACATGGACCATATGTTGAGGAATAGGTGTATTAGCATCCTTGTCAAAGCCTACTAGCACTCCCACCGTGGCTCAAATTGTAGGTTAACGATTACCTAGTTTGAGAGGTCCACGATGTTGTAAGGGAAGACTGAGATAGTCGCTCATGAAGATTTATAAGGGGCACGAAATAAGGTGGGGTCCTTATTCCTTAGAATCCCTTAGTCTCTCACAAGGTCACCCGAATGGAGTGTTGACTCTAAGGGTTGCACAACTACCAAAACTAGTCAAAGGTGAGTGGCACCCTTAGAGTAAGGAGAGCATCTTGAAGAGCGCATTGTGTAAATAAAACTTCAGTTAATGAATCTAGGTGGCCTAGAAAACCTTGAGAAAATAATTAAACCTTGTAAAATATTTAAGCATTACCGGATTTAATTAATTAATTAAGGATTGAAATGATTACTTATGAATCCTGAAATGAAAGTCTAAGCCTATTGAAAAATTAATCCGAATTCTAAGTTTGTAAGAAGACTAAAACTAAATTATAAATTAAATAATGAGGGCATGAATTAAATCAATTTAATAATTAAGAAAAGGTGAAATATATTTACAGATTTGATATAAGGAACATCTGTGCAAGAAAATATAAAAGGGTTTTGTTTAAATAACAAAGCAATGAACATGAAAGAATCCTATTTTAACTCAACTCAGATTTAGTAAGGTGTCAGTCATTAAATGGGAATATGGGGAATAAAGAGAAGGGTGAGGGAAATTGAATTTAATTAAATAAAATATGGAATTTCTTGTGCAACTTGGGGAGAGGGTGACAAGTGTAAGGGGGAAATAATTCTAATTTATCTAATTAAAAAGTGATTTAATTGTGTAAGTGGGGATGTGTCATTAAGGAAACTCCAATAAAGATAATGGATACGATGGGAAAGGGATCGAATTGGTTATGGGAAAAGTTATGTTGCATAATTTTGACTGGTTTTACGTGTGAGAGTTGGGATACCCAACTCGAGAGAGAGTGGTGGCTCTATCTTGCAAGGCAAGCTCAGAGCTAGAGTATTTTTCCGGTTTTGTGTGTGTGGCCCCCTTTACAGCTCAAGGGGATAAGGGGGGATATGAGTACCCCTAGCGTTGGTTGGAAGGTACCAATGAAGTCTCTGTGATTAGCAAGTGGGAGGAAAGAAGGAGCATAAATTACTGAAGAACATCTTTGATTCTTCATCGCTAGTTACGGTATTCTTATTTAAGATTGCAATTGTATTAAGTTTATTTTTATATAAAGTTTTAAAAATTGTTGTAAGTTGTAATGGATTTATGATATAGAATTGGTAAGTTCCTTGTTAGTTTTTGTGAATCCTAGGAGTGGAATATTGGTAAATTGTAAACATTGTTTAAGGCAAATTCCATTATATATTGAAATATGCTTGGAACTTTCTACTTGTATATGAGATTTGTCATGTTATTTCTCCCTTCATATGAAATCTTTGAAATTTTTAATTCTTCCTTTATCTTCTTCTCTGGTGAACGAAGTTTGTTGTGATATTCTTATTTTACTATTTAACAAAATAGGAATTAAAAATTGCAGCCTTGATAATTGTGAATACATTACAACGTGTATGAGTTTAACAGTGATGACATTCATGATGTGAGCTCTCTGTATATTGAGTTAATTATGAATGAATGAATTGTCATTTTTATACATGATAAGAAAAGTGAATGTCATCTTGATCGTTGCCTAGAATTCAGATGTCAAAATTAAAAAAATATTATCTAAACAATCAACTCACCCAATGAGTATTCTTGTACGCTATCCCTTCGATTTAGTAGATCGATTTGATTATTAACTTTGTCTTGACCTTGAATTTTTGTTGTGGATGCATGAGATTGGTATAACTGCTTTTGTTATATTATAACCAGTAATGGAGTATGATGCCCATCTTGATTCTTCAAGATGACCATTTTTTTCTAATCCCAGATTTTTTTTTGCTTGCGCACTTCATTTTCTGTGTGCACTCTCCTCCTCTTGGCTTATGGGCCTGGCATTTTGGATTGTGAATATTCCCTTAACACCTTGTGTTTGAGATTTTTGATGACTGGTATGTCTATTTGGGTGTTGCCCAACTAATGAACAACCCATAAATTTGTTTCTTGTTTATTTCTTTTATTTTCTCTACATCAGAAGTTGATTACTCCCTTAAATCTTATTGAGCATTAAACCTACCTACACATTGCTACATCAATGAAAACCTCGGTATTAATTGTTTTCCATCCGTTAATATTTTCATTTTTTCTGCCTGTAAATTTTAATTTGAATTTTTTTTTCTTCAGAAAAGATTTTCCGAATCAAGGGACGGAACAAGGGCCAGAACAAGGGTCTGATTAGGTGTTGGATCCAGGACCGTATTGAGTGTCGAATTGGATATGCACTGATTCAATGAATAAGAAGTGGTCTTTCTTTAGTTATTTTAAAATGGATCTATAAATCAGCTTGTGATCTTTATTTTATTGTTAAATAAAACTTGATCTTCTTTAATTATCCTTATATATGGATATGCAAGATAGCATGCAAACTATCTTATCTAATTCCTAATTATGGGTTGAACTTCTTATAGTTCCTTGCAATGGGAATGTAGGGTAACCTTGGAATCTATCCATATTGCTTGTTAGTTCTTTTAAATGGATGTGTAAGCCGTCGAGTTCTTATTAATTTATTTATGTTGATTTTTATTTTCTTTATTAAAATTGATACATAATGAAAAGTAGCATTTTATGTTAATGTACTGCTTAAGAATATTGATCTTCATGTGGTTCTTATAATTGAATATGTAGTTTTATCTTTCAAATTACTTACATATCCTTAGAAGATATTTCTTAATATGAAGGTGCATAGCTGAGCTACATGAGGCTAAGATTGTATTTATGCTCTTTTGGTTTTATTATTATTTATGTAATAGCCTCTTACTTATTTACACTCCTTTGTTGCTTAAGGACTGATTCAATATAGTGGATTAATGAGGAACCATGGATAATTGATTATTAAGTATGACTGATTAATCTAAGTTGATTTACGGTTTATGAATGGATTAATGGGATTCTAAGATACTTACTTGTTCCTCAGAATAGTCGCCAGTCCTGAGACCTTAAGTTGTCAAAATAAATCGAATGAATCCTGGACTTGAGCATTGCTTATGTGTCTTGGAGGTCCTAACCATGCATGATAGGTTGGACGGGTAGTTTCCTTATGTTATTAATTGAGATATGTTGATTGAATAATAGTGATGTTTCTTTCAATTGATTATGATGAGATTGAATGTGTAGTTATTAATGTATGTTATGGCACATTTTCACTTATACTAATGTCTATTAAAAAATAATTACTTCTTGTACTCACTTTATTTTTGTAACGAAGGGATCGTTACATATTGTATCAGAGCGGGTTCAACCCTACAAGTTGGGATCATTACACCTTCCATTGTATTAAACACTTGATTAATAACTTATCGCTAATTAAAATTAAAAAATTTCCATGCAGGTAGTCATGGTTATAGAATGTCGTGGAGGTAGATGACGTGGTGCTAGGCGAGGAGGTGCAACGCCTCCAGTAGCATCCATGCCAGAGGGGTATAACTCCCAAGGAGAAGATCAATTCATTGGGAAGGAAAAGGTTGTTGTGGGGGATGTGATTGGTTTGATGAGATCCTTTTAGAGGATGTCAGAGGAATTGATTAACTGACTAGATAGAGATGAGGCTAGGGAACTTGTACCCGATGAGGGTTCACAACATGCTCTATTTGGCATTGGTAGCATTCACAGTGAACTCGAGAAGGTGAATTTTCCCAAGTTCATGGGTGCCACAGATGGCTCAGTCATCAAGGCATGGTTGGAGAAAATGATGATTTTCTTTGCACTTCGTGACTACACCTCAAACATGAAGGTATGCATGGAGGTCTTCCAGCTAAAGGGGAGTGCTCTCCTTTGGTGGAAGATACTCCTACCGCAACTAAACATGGTTGTCAAAGACGTGTCATGGGAACTGTTCGAGGAGGAGTTCTGGGAGAGGTATTTGTTAGAGAAATTCATTGAGTGCCAACTCAATGCATTTAGAACCTTATGACAGGGTGGTCATATGATGCCCGATTCATGGAGCTGATTAGGTATTCTCCACACCTGTACAGAGAGAAGCTAAAGGTCAACAAGTTTTTTTTCAGCCTTAACTTCAACATTCGTGCGAAGGTGAGGATCCTAATGCCACAGACGTTGCATGATGTAGTCCAGAAGGCCCTCATAGTTGAGGAATATCTGACCATCGGGGGTCAGGGAAAGACTCCTACAAGACCAATTAGACAGACTACATCCAGAGAAAAGAAACACCAGACACCAGGCAGACAGACATTGGGGTATCGAGATACATCTAGAAGACCCGCGTTCATGACACCTTGAAGAGAAACTCCTCAGTATATGACTCCCGATAGAGGATGACCACAACAACAACAACATCGCCCACAAAAACAACAATTTAGGCCTATTCAGTAGAACAGATCAGTATCTCAGGCTGTTAGGCCAACAATTTGTACTTTAGGGACCAGGAGTACTAGACCGAAGACCATATGTTGGACATGTGGAGAGACACATTACCAATGAGACTATCTGGTTGAGAGGGCTAGAGCATCTAGGTCAGTGGGACACACTACAGTTGGAGATTTGGGAAAGGCCCATAGGATTCACGCAGCGGTGAATAATTGCCAAGCCAAGCACTAGTCCACTCTGCTTGAGATGTCAAGTACAATCAATGACCAAACTTTTAGTATTTTGATAGATCCAGGTGCTACAAATAGATTTATCTCTAGTGTAGTGATAAAAAGAGTTAAGGTAAAGGCAGTCAAGAAAGATGAGTTTAGATACGTATAAATTGCTTCAGGTGCCAAACAGAAGGTTGGAGGAAAGGTTACGGCTTGTCGCATTAACTTGGGATATTTTTTAATGAAGGCCAACATATATGTAATGATATTAGGATCTTATCACATAGTGATCGGTATGGACTGGTTGGAATTGCATGATGCGATACTCAACTGTAAGAAGAAATGGTTAAGCTTGACCGATGATGTGGGACAGAGAAGAGTAATTGTAGGAAGAAACCAACGATTGTCCATGAGGTTCATTTCTTCCTTACAACTACAAAAGAGCATGTGCAAGGGATGTAAATTATATGTAATATTAGCGCTAAATGAAAGGGGCAAGGACGAAGGATTAGAAAACCTTCCAGTAGTACGAGATTCTATTGATGTGTTTCTAGAAGAGTTACCAGGCTTGTTGCTCGAAAGAGAGTTGGAGTTTACAATCGACCTGCAACCTGGAACTAACCGATAGCAAGAATGCCTTATCGGACGTCAACACTTCAGCTACATGAGTTAAAAATGAAATTGAAGGAGTTGTTGGACTTCGGGCCTAAACCTCCAAGTGTGTGACCTTGGGGTGTGCCTGTTATTTTAATAAGAAAGAAGGATGGGTCATGGAGACTCTGTATTGACTACTGTCAATTGAACAAGGTGACGATCAAGAACTAGTATCCATTGCCAAGAATAGATGATTTGTTTGATCGAATGAAAGGCACGATGATGTTTTCAAAGATTGAATTGAGATTAGGATATCATTAGTTACTAATTAAAGGGGAAGATATTCCTAAGACCGCATTCAAGACGAGGTTTAGACATTACTAGTTTACCATTTTACCATTTAGAATGACAAATGCCCCAGGGGTATTCATGAGTTTGATGAATGGGGTGTTCCATGAATACTTGGACAAGTTTGTTCAAGTATTCATTGATGACATATTGATATATTCTAAGACGACAGAAGAAAATGACAAACATTTTCTCTTAGTACTACAGTGTTTACGAGAAAATAAATTATACGGGAAACTGTCGAAATGATATTTTTACTAACCAAAGATTCATTACTTGGGGCATGTTATCTTCATTCATGGAATTTCCATGGATCCAATGAAAGTAGAGGATATTATGGAATGGTCTGCGATGAAAAACTTACAAGAAGTACGTATCTTTATGGGTTTACTGGGATATTACCGACAATTCCTTGAAGGTTTTTCGAAGATAGCAAATCCGATCACGAAATTGCAGAAGAAAAACAATAAGTTTTTATGGACCGAGAAATGCATGAAATAATTTCAAAGGTTGAAGGAGTTGTTGACGACAGTGCCAATACTAAAAGTACCCAACATGGACAAGGAATTTTTGGTATGCACGGATGCATCCAAGAAGGTTTAGGTGGAGTTTTGATGCAAGACAAACGAGTGATCGCGTACATCTTAAGGAAATTAAGAAATCATTAGGAGAACTATGCAATGCATGATTTGGAGTTATTGGCCACTGTTTATGCCTTGAGAGTTCGGAGACAATATATTATTGGACGGAAATTTGAACTAAGGAAAAATCATTATGGAATACAACATATTTTTACGCAGAGTGACTTGAATGCACGACAAAGGCATTGGTCGAAATTACTTAGATAATACAATTTTGAGATTTATTACATTATAGGTATGGTAAATAGAGTGGTGGATGTGTTGATTTAGAGACCACGCATATTCTCAGTGATACCTCTTCAGACTAATCTTCGAGAAAATATTCTAACTATACAGTTCGATGATGACTGGTATAAAGAGGTTAAGGAAAATATTGGACAAGACACCAAGATGGTACCCAAGTTTGAAAGTTATACATAGGACAATGAAGGATTGTTGAGGTATAAAAAAATAATTTACATACCTCCTAATGACGAATTAATAATTTTGATCCTGAGTGAAGTGCATCGAGCAGTGTACATGGCTCATCTGGGAGTCATGAAGATGAGGGAAGACCTTAAGACTTTATCCTTTTCGAATCAAATAAAGAAAGACATAGTTAGTTACATGGTGCGATGTCTAGAATGTTGGCCAGTGAAAGCTAAATATAGACATCCAACAAGATTATTATAGCTGCACATTATCCTGGAATCGAAATCGGAGGTCATTTCTATGGACTTTATTGTTGGATTGCCACTGACGACAAGGAGGCACGAATTGATTTTTAGTGGTAGTTGACACTCTGATGAAGAGTGCATATTTTATTCCTCTAAGTGAGATGTATCAGGCGCCATACATAGATAGATTTTTTATTAGCAGTATTGTGATATTACATGGGATGCCAAAAAGGGTCATATCCGATAGAGGATCGATGTTTATACGATGTTTTTGGACCAGTTTCCAAGAGGCCTTGGGGACACAACTAAAATTTAATATAGCATATCACCCTAAGACTAACGGACAGACAGAAATAACAAACCAAATGTTGGAAGATATGTTATGTATGTATGTAATGGACCAAAAGAAGTATTGGGAAGAGTTCTTTCCATTGGTAGAGTTTGCATACAACAAAAACTATCAAAGTACCATTAATATGGAACCATTTAAGTTTCTTTACGGGCGATAGTGTTGGATGCCATTGAGTTGGGATCGAAATGATGATAGGGTCTTGGTAGGACCAATAGCGATCCAAGAAATGGAGGAACAAATGGAAACGATAAGACAAAGAATCAAAGAGGTGCAATATCGACAAAAGAGTTATGTTGATGCTCATCACGTTGACTGCAATTATGAAGTTGGTGACCAAGTTTTCTTGCGAGTGAAACCACAAAAGAGTTCGATCAAGTTTGGAAGAGGTGTTAAACTCTCTCCTAGGTGTTGACGATTAAAATTGTCAATGAAGTTTTGCCCGCAAAGTGTTTCTAAAGCCTATCATTATATAAAAAAAAAACTAAATAATACTAGTAGGTGGGACCCCCTTGAACTATTGGAGATTAGATTTGTTCATTTTTTATGTTGTGATGATGTGCGACACAACTTACATGGTTGATGAGATCTTGTTGCTATTGGTATGAGTTGAGTTTTTGAACTATTGATTCTTTATGTTACTACAACCTATGCTATTCATTAATGTCATTCATTCTTATCGCACCTACACAACAAACATGTTAGTGAAATTACATGAAAGGCAGTTTTGAGAAAGGAAAAAATACTATAAAGTGCAAAGAAAAGGAATCCAATTCTGCGTTTTACTATACTACATGTGAACAATGGGAAGGAAATGAGAAAAAAATGAATAATTTAAAGCTATCCTAAACTATACTACATGCCTGAGAAGACTTAACGATTATTGTTAAACTCTAGCTAGCAAGTAAATGGACATAAATTTTGATTGGCTTGTATGGTTAATACACATTTGGTATGAAATGTTGATGGCGCATTGGCAAGGTAATAGTGCTATTGGTTATGCGACTGGTTGAATTATATGGGACTTGAATTATGTTATGGCATAAGTCACACTATTGGTTTTTAATATGGTGATGGTTTCTATACATGGTTTGATTAATGGTTGATGAAGAGTGTGTTGGCATGTACTGATGAGTTAATGCATTATGGGTGGAGGTGACGTGCATTTACTGCATGTCACCTTTACTCATCCTATTAGCCACCACCCTAATCAGCCTATTGTTCGATTTTTTTGTTGCGGTTATGCTTCGAATTTTTAGCAGGGAGGAACCGCTCAGGCAACTCTTGTTTTAAGGAATTCAATTACAGGTATGTATTTTTTGGCCATTTGTGACTCTTCTTTGGTTATGAAATGATTATTGGCTCAGGCATATCGGGTTGTGTTTTCCTAAGTGTTGCAACTATGTGAAATTTGGGTTCTTGGAATGAAGAATGTATGGTTCCTCCTGTAATATTTTTGAGTTCATAGGGGTTATTGTCCTTCCTGGGTGATAGCTCTCTATTATCACTACTGGTTTATTTGGAGGGTTTTTGTTTAGTCTTGGGTGATGGCTATCTGCATGCATTTATCACTAAACCCAGTCTTTAGCTTTTATGGGGTTGGTAGCTGAGGGTCTCCTAGGGAACTATGTTTCATTCACTTGGGCATTGGTTGTTTCCACCACTAAGGGTCACGAAGTGAGTTTTCTGTTCTTAACTCGACCCTGTCTTCACCTCAGTACTATGGTATTTTAAACAAAGAACACGAGGGTTATACCCTGTGTGCATTAAATAGAATTACTAGGTCGAATGGGAGCCTCACCTTTTGTTATGGCCCCCCTGTCATGGATTGTTACCTATCCATGAATGAATCATGGCTCTCTCTGTGTGCACACCCTTGGCCTCAAAGTTTCCACCATTACAAGGATTTGGCTCTGTTCCCTTGGTGTTGGCTATAGATTAGACCCTTAACCCTCCATTCTGGAGTTTTATAAAGGATATTGTCGTGCATGTCAAGTTTCTACGGGTTATTGTGGTTGATTACTTTGAATACGGGCTCGCCCAGTTGGTCGTATGGAAGTCATGTTTGTTTGGCATTTAGTTACTACTTCTGTTATAATAATGATAAACCCCTCATCTCCAATTGCACTTTCATAGTTCATAGTTACTCTTCTTATGTTAATAACTCAGTATTGTTAATGGAGAAGGCCTCTGCCCTGATTCAATTTGATGCATGGGTATACGTGGTTTCCAGAGCTTGATAGGTTGATGGATTTTTTACATCAGTGGATAATTTTTTGGTTGATACACAATCAGTGGCATTGACACTAATGATTATTTGGATGATAGCTAGAATTGGTTACAAATGCTTGATGTTTCTCACGCATGTCGTGTTGTGTGTATGGTGTTTTTGAAAAATGAAATAATGGGAGTGGTAACTATGGTTTTCTTTGGGTCCAAATGACTATTGCACTGGATGAATGTAGAGAGTATATCCGTTGCATCCTTATTCTTGTTTGATTGTATAAGATTGACTTTGCACAACATATTCGATCACGATGTGACTTAATCGAAGCAATGTTATATTAAATCGATGGCTCATCACGAGATGTTGAGTTATTACCATGACTGTGTGGGTTTTTTTGTTAAAGTGGAATTGTTGCATTACGGGGTTTTGTTGGTTGTGCACTGTGTATAACATATAAGGCTTGATTTCTCACAATCAAAGATACTCACAGAGTTTTGAGCACATTTTGTTGCATCCCGATCAATTGTTGAGATAGGCTTGTTGTTGATACCTCATCATGTTGGATGGATGGTCCATTTTTTAACTCACATTGAATTGTTTTTTTTACAATGGAAAAACTACATTACCTAGGAAAATTACCCCGTTCATAGCTTGTGTCTAAATGGTGACTGTGGGTTGTATGTTTAATTGTCAATTCGGGTGTGGCAATTTGGCCTTAATTTTTTTGGTTACTGCCAATATTTGTTTAACGAATATCATTGCATTTAAATGATAGGCCCGATTGCAGTGATAGTGACTTCATTGTTAATTCAAAAAAATGACTTTTGAGTATTATTATGGATTGAAATGCATGGGAAGTGGTTGATTTTGATGGTTAACATAGTGGAATGGCTACTGTTTGGAAATTGTTATAAGACGCAAACAAGGGAACAAAATCCTTCTTACAGATTGTGTGGGATGCCTATTGTCTTGTGATGGCACTATGTCGGATATTTGATTATGAACAATGAACTAGTTAAATGCACAAAAAATATTATTTGTTCAAATGATTGATGGTTGATGCATCTCCTTTCGCACAATTTTTTATGGATCACTAAATTAATTTCATGAATAGTAATTGTTCTTCTTCCCTTCCATTATTTCACTTTCCACTAATTACAAACCTCGTCACCTCCCACATTCATTTTTTTATTCCCTGTTATGAGATTGATTATAGTCAAGAGAATTTTTGTGTTAAAGAAGATGAAGGTGGCAGTGTGTAGTGTACCTTTTCACTACCGAGGTTTCCAAACCTCTCAGTTTCCATTCTAATACATGGAATTTTACATAATTCATATAGACATTATAAGCACATGCATTTAACACCATTAAACACACTTAAATTTCAGAGTAAAATATATAAGTTGTTGCTACAATTAAACAAGCCATAGCATTCAACAGTAATTAATTTACACAGCAGAAAACATGATACATAAACAACTCAGTTATGCAAAACGTGATCAAAGCATAATTCAGAATACTTATCTTTGAACAACTGTAGAAATCACCAACCAAGTGCAGGCCTTCCACGAACCTCCCAGCCTTAAACCACATTGTTCATCAGCTCAATAGTGGGTCACCCCCAAGCTGGGACTGAGCTCCACCCCAAGGCAAGGAATCCGAGTCTAGGCTGAGGTTACAGTGAAGACAGTCATACACAACCATCAGGAAGAAAGCTCTCCCAGAAATCTTCCACGCTCACTGCCCTCAGACCCTCATTCCCCACATGCCTGTTCCACCCCAGGAGAGTGTACCTTCTCTGTCACCTAAATAGTCCTTCGACTGCCAGTCTCCCTTACCTTGGGTTGCAGGAATGGACCAGACCGGAAGTCTCTGGGCTCTAGGGAAGCTACAGGATTCCTTCCAAGAGTTCTCTCCTCCCTCTGTGCACTCTCTCACCTAGAGGAGTCGCTCACTGGCCAACAAGCCTCACGTAGTCCAATACTGCGTGGCCAGAACAACCCCTGGGGAAAACAGACACAGGCTCCCCAAACCGGTTATGCAGTCGCAGGATGATCTCATAGTCATGATTTCGGAACAAGGTTCCCCGCACAGGCTAGCTCAGCTTTTTCCCAAACAACAAGGATTCTTCCACTCGAGTCTAACACAGGATTCCCGTTGAGAAAATGCACACATGGGATTTCTCAGAGACAGACACAGACTCCACGCTCACTGGACAGGGGTGTACATGCTCGGGATTTCTCAGAATCAGACACAGACATTCCAGTCACAGGGTCTCACGGTTTTCTCGTTTCGGGATTGTACCAAGGTATCCTTCCAGAGGTTTCCCCAAGTTCACGCTTAGACAGTCGGGTCCAATGGATCAGACCCCCCCTCATGGCTTACTTCTTCCGTTTTATTTGCATGCACTAGGGTTGACACTTGTCACCCTGGGAACTGCATGCATTCCATCCGTACGCCTTCCTCCCACCACTTGGGAAATGACGTGTCCTTCCAAAAGGACTTAGGATAAAACCATATGATGCACATATCCTTTTTGAAACAATAATAAAATATTATTTCTAGGTTTAATCCCCTAGGCTCGTCACTCAGCCCCTTTCCCACCTTCCAGCCCCTAGTTCCTTGCCCATTCTGTGGACGCTTAGTCCCCCATCACTCATTCATCGTGGTCAGTCTGCACCTGGTGGTGTTTATATTTTATTGATGTGTTGCATTCATACAGATACAAAATCCAGGCCCTTGGCCTTTAATCCTTAGGCTCTCTGGCCTAATCAAACACATAAGCCTATTGGATTATACAAAACTTGGCTCACCAGCCTATAACACATTTACAATTCATTGCATATATCATGATCTGCAATGGGCTCGGCCTTGGGGACACTACAATCCCCCTCCCATTATTTTTGCACTATCCTCAGTGCAATTTACACTGCCCCTGTGTGTCCTTCAAAATTTTCAAAAAGATGCGGGTACTCTGCCCGCATAACCTCTTCATGCTCCCATGTCGCGTCCTCGGGACCGTACCAGGTCCACTGGACCTTTACAAGCCCTATAGCTCGATTATGGAGCTGCTTTTTTTTCCTGTCCAATATGCACACAGAATGCACTTGCAGAACACCTTCTGGTTCCACCTGAATCACAGTCCAATCGATAACATTATTAGCATCAGGTACATATTTCTTAAGTAGTGAAACATGAAACATGTTATGTACAGTCATAGATGCAGGTGATGCAAGCATGTATGCAACTGGCCCAATACTTTCCAGGATCTCAAATGGCCCACAGAATCTTGCTGCCAACTTGGCGCAACTTCCCAATTTCAGGGAACTCCTGTTAGCTTTCACTTTCAGGAAAACATGGTCACCCACTTTGAATTCTTTATGGGTTTTGTTACTATCAGCGTAACTTTTCTGCCTATCCTGGGTAGTTTTCAAATTCTGTTTGATTTTGATCATCTGATCTTCCATCTCTTTGAGTAGTTCAGGTCCAACTACTACTCTGTCAGCTGGATTATCCCAGCTCACTGGAGTGTTGCACTTTCTTCCATAAAGTGCCTCAAATGGGCTCATCTTCAGAGATGTATGATACCCATTATTGTAAGCAAATTCTACTAGGTGTAGGTAGCCTTCCCACCTTGATGGTTTATCCATCACATACATTCTCAGCATGTCTTCTATTACTCAGTTTACTCTCTCTTTCTGTCCATCAGACTCGGGATGATATGTTGTACTAAAGTTCAAATTCGTTCTGAATCCTTTGAACAATCCTTTCCAGAAATTCGAAGTGAATTTCGGGTCCCTATCAGACACAATTGTCTTAGGAATTCCATGCAAGCGTGCAACTTCTTTTAAAAAGATATCAACAACATCTGTTTCTCTATGGGTGGTTTTCAGTGGAATAAAATGGGCAGCTTTAGTAAGCTTGTCCACCACCACCATGATTGAATCATGCTGCTTGCTTGCCCTGGGCAATCCTGTGATAAAATCCATTGTTACCACCTCCCATTTCCACTCAGGAATAGGTAAAGGCTGCAACAACCCTGCTGGGTGTCTGTGCTCAGCCTTGACCTTCTGGCATTCCATACATCTGGCAATGTATTCAACAATTTCCTTCTTCATACCTGGCCAAAAATAATGGCTTTTGACTGCTTCCACAATCTTCTGATATCCAAGATGACCAGCATAAGTCACATTATGCATTTCCTTTAGAATTGCCAGCTTCAATGCTCGATCATTAGGTACATACACTCTATTTTTATACAGAAGCAAACTATCAGTTCCCAAGGTGTAACTTTCCTTGGTTTGTGTTTTCTCATGCTGTTGTAGCTTTGCTACAAGTCTTTTGTACTGCACATCAACATTTGCAGGTTCAATAATTATGTCTTTCAAATCAGTTCTGTACATCCTAATGGCTGTAGCATGTAATTCATGCACTTTTCTGCTGAGTGCATCAACCAATTTATTGTCTTTCCCTTTGATATGCCTGATATCAAAGTCATATTCGCACAGAAATTCCATCCATATAATTTGCCGGGCATTTAAGGTTGGCTGATCAAATAAATACTTCAGACCGTTATGGTCTATTCTTAATTCGAATTTCTTTCCCATGAGGTAATGTCTCCATTTCCTCAAGGCATGCACAACTACTGCCATCTCTAAATCATGAGTGGCATAATTCTTTTCATGTTCCTTCAGCTTTCGGGATTCATAACAAATTACAGATCCCTCTTGGCTGAGAACTCCTCCCAGCCCTTCCTTACACACATCCGTGCACACTACGTAATCCTTACCTGGATCAACAATCTTCAGGATTGGAGCACTAGTGAGCAGCTGCTTCAATTGCTGGAAGCTGCTCTCACATTGTTTAGTCCACTGGAACTTCTTCTCCTTCCTTTGCAAGGAAGTGATAGCATGAGCTATCCTTGAAAATTCGTCTATGAACCTCCTATAATAATCTGCCATACCCATAAAGGATCTAACTTCTGTCACATTTCTTGGTGTTGGCCACTCTTGAATGGCATGTACCTTCTCAGGATCCACAGCGATCCCTTCTTCAAAAATAATGTGTCCCAGATAATGGATCTTCTTTTGGTAAAATGAGCACTTGCTCAGTTTTACGTAAAGCTAGTGTTCTCTCAACACCTGTAGCACCATTCTCAAATGTTGTTCATGTTCTTCCTTTGTCTTGGAATACACCAAGATATCATCCAAGAAGACTATGACAAACTTGTCCAGATAATTTCTGAACACTCCATTCATTAAGCACATGAAGACAGCAGGCGCGTTGGACAGTCCGAATGGCACCACAGTGAACTCATAATGACCGTACCCTGTTCTGAAGGCCGTCTTGCTGATGTCTTCATCTTTTATCCTCACTTGATGATATCCAGATCGAAGATCTATTTTCAAAAACATTTTCGAATCCTTCAACTGATCAAAAAGATCATCAATCCTTGGCAGAGGATACTTTTTCTTGACAGTGACTTTATTCAACTGCCGAAATTCAATGCACAGCCTCAGCTTTCCATATTTCTTCTTCACAAATAGGACTGGAGATCCCCATAGTGACACGCTGGGACGAATGTACCCTTTCTTTAGTAGCTCTTCGAGCTGCAATTGTAACTCTTTCATCTCTGGAGTACTCATCCTATAAGGAGATTTCGAAACTGGAGCTTCTCCAGGCATCAGATTTATAGAAAAATTGATGTCCCTCTTCGGAGGTAGTCCAGGCACCTCCTGAAACACATCCTCAAACTCTTTGAGTACCCTGTGGTCTTCCAGATTCGAGACCACATCTTGGAATACTTCTTCCAATCGGGCTGCAAATAATTGACAACCTTTCTGGTAACATTTCTTCAGCTGTATGGCTGAGATTTCTCTAACAGCCACGGCTCTGGGAATTCCTTGAACTGTTACCTGATTTCCCTCTTCGTCCAGACATGTGAATCTCTTGTTACGACAATCCAGAAGGGCATGGTTCTGGTCCAACCAGTTCATCCCGGTTAAGCAATCATATGAGTTTAAAGGTAGAATGTTCAATTCATCCTTAGTGCTCATTCCTTTCATGTCCACCGAACATGAGTTAACCAATTCAGTGACCTTCCTCTTGGTCCCTGTGGCTAATTGCACTAACCAAGACTTCTCATGTTTTCTCTTCGTTAGATGCAAACTTTCCACCAGCCTAGGATCTACATAACTATGGCTAGCCCCTGAATCAATCAAAATAACAAGTGGTCGGTTGTTTATCATACCTTCCACTTCAATCATGTGCGATTGAAATTCCTCTTGCTTATTGTCCAGGGCTGCGTAGATCCTCGGCATTCTGCTGCCCATATCCTCTACTGTTTCATCTTGCTGAACATTATGGACATTTCTTGCTTTGTCTTTTCTGTGGGGGCAGTCTCTGTACCTATGATTCCCTTTACAGCCCCAACACTCCATGGGTGGAGGCCTTGGCATCTGTTCACTCCCTTCAACTTTCCTAGGCTCTTTAAAAGTTGACTATCCCCAAGGACTATTGCTGAAAAAGGAAGGCTTGCTTCCCTTCTGCCTCTGTTCTTTCTTAAACCTCTTCTGGTTATCCCAAGCCTTCTGAAAGGTAGGCTTTTCCCTTTGCTGTTCATATAGGCATTTCACCCTTCTTATGGTTTCTTCCATGGTCTTAGGATCATCATATTGAATTTTGTCACCAATGGAAGGTGGCAGTCCACTCAGATACCTTTGAATTTTAACAGCTTCCTCTTTGATGAATGGAACATACTTCAATAGTTCCAGAAAACTTCGTTCATACTCATCAATATTCATGCTTCCTAGCTTAAGTTCGAAGAACTCCTTCATCTTTCTGTCATAGTATCTTTTAGTGAGGTATTTCTTCTCGAAATACCTCTTAAACTCCTTCCACATGACCTCTTTCTCTCTGATGTGTTGCACTTGCACAAACTGATCCCACCACATGGACGCTTTTCCTTTTAGCTAGTACATTGCAATTCTTCCCTCTGCATGGGCAGAATAATTCTCCAGCTGGAAGTATTTCTTCATGCCCAACAACCAAGTTTCAGCATCTTCCCCCTTCTTATGCTCTCCATCAAATGTTGGAGGTTTAATTTTATTCATCTCTCCTTTCAATTCCTCTTTTCCATATTTTCGATGTTTTCGGGTAGGGGATGGGCTTGCACTACTGTATGTCTTACTGTCAGAATGTCTTTGGGAGCGACTGTGATGTCGGCTACCACTCCTCGATTTGATTCTTCTCCCATGAGTTCTGTGACTCTCTTTCGTACCTGAGTCTCTTCCCTTCTCAAGTTTCTTCTCTATTCTTTCCAGACTCTGCAAGAATTTTAAGTTTAATTTCCCTTGCCGATCCTTGACTTTCATGAGCTTTCCGCTATCCGCTCGACACACCTGGGCCTCTCTTTGTAGCCCTTCAATGATTTTCATCATATGTCCTTCCTTATCCATCTCTTTTCCATGCCCATTAGAGTTCGATCCTTCGACTCCCTGGTTAACATTCTTTCCTTCGTGTTCATCTTCTATTTCAGGGGCAATTTGCATTCTTCCCCACTCCATACTTGGCATTGATTATCTGGAGTTTTGGCCTTTGTTGAACTCTGCACATGCACTATGCAATTGAATTCAAAATTTGTCAGGCCATTAAACTTTATGAACAATCCACAACATTCATAATTAATACGAACAATAACGAAAAACATTTCAACTTCACAAAGTTTTCTTAGTTCTGTCTGGCTCTGTGTTTTTTGGGTGTCTGAAACTTCAATTTCAGTTATTTCGGGACTTCAAGTTTCGGAGTTTCGCAATTCCTGATGTCGAGGGTCACTATCCTCTTGGATTCTCGATCTCCGATGACCCCTTTTTATGTGCTATCCTTCCTGAGCCTAGCTCCTGACGCATATGACCATGCGCCACGACCGTGGCCGTCTCCCTCTCGTGACTACTCCTATCAGAGTTTCGGCACTTGCGCTATCAACAGGCGCATGTCTTCGCAACCCCTGATTCTCCGATCTCCAATATGCCTTAGCCCTCCAAGCTAATCCCTGGCCGATGTGACCGCTGACTCGTGACCCAAGGATTTTCCCTTATTAGGGTTCGGGGTTTCGCGAATCAAAATGTGCCAAAACTCTTGACAACGGAATCCCCGATTTCCCGATTTCTGATGGACTCCGTCTGTGCTAGCCCTCCAGACTATACCCTCACCATACGACCAACCTCCGTATGACTGCAGTCAACTTCTTGTTGGGGTTTTGCGTTCTAATTTCCCAATGAGCTCTTCGTGCGCTAGCCCCCCCCTAGCTAAACTTCCACCATATGACCACTACCCATGACCGTGATCAATCCTCCTATCGGGGTTTCGGGATTTGTGATGTCGCGATGTACATGCATTCACAACCCCTGATCCTTCGATTCTCGATGTGCTTTTACACTAGCTAGCCCTCCTGGCTCAGCCTCTGGCCCACATGACCATACTATATGACCTCCACCTTACCCCATCGGGGTTTCAGCGGTTTCAATGTCACAGTGCATACCCTCACGGAATCCCCGATATCCTAATTCCCAATATTTGATGCGCCTTTTGCTTTAACCCTTCGTGGTTAAGCCCAGGTCCATGTGACCTCCACCCCGTGACCGTACTCAAATCTCTCGTCGTGGTTTTGGGGTTCGGAGTTTCAAAGTGTATGAATCACTTGTTACCGGGGTTCCCGCTTTCCCGATGAACTTCAAACATCGATGGACTTACTCCTTGTCGGGACTTTCCCCGATGGCAGATCTCTGCCATGTGTCCCCTAATATGAACGGTCCAGATCTTGTCGCGAAATCGCGGATTGCGATTCCATGTGACGAGATCTCTATGTGTTTGAGAACTCCGATTCTCCGATTTTCGACTCTCTCCAGGATTCTGACACGTGCCCTCCTTGGGATCCTATGGCTATGATCCCTCCTCAGGATTTCAAAAATCTCCAGGTCTTGATTCTCTACCTTAGCAAAACCCCGATGACTCTAATATCCCGACGCCTCTCCAGGACTTTTCCTCTACCCATGAGGACTTAAACCCTGTGCAACTTCTATAACTTAGATGGTTGACGGTTAATCCCACAGTGATCTTACGACTCACGATCCTCCCGAGTTTAAACTTCTGTGCAGTATCCAAAGGATTTTAAACCTTGTGCACATTCCCCAGATCTGATGGTTACAAGGGTTCGCCTTCCCTCCCGAACAAATCCTACGGTTCTAACACCATTGGTGTAGAGACCTGTCTTCCCCGTGGCCATAGACCACACCAGCTGCGGTTTCATAGCACCGCTATACCTCCTGAGCTTGTAAGCGCGGTCAAGCAACTACTTGACACACTGGAACAAATCAACATCCGAAATTGGTCTTCCAAACACAATTTCTCCTCTTACCCTCAGTCCAAAGACCACTCAACTGGCCCATCTAGGATCAGTGTCGAAACCTCGCTCTGATACCAATTTGTAGTGTACCTTTTCACTACCGAGGTTTCCAAACCTCTGAGTTTCCATTCTAATACATGGAATTTTACATAATTCATACAGACATTATAAGCACATGCATTTAACACCATTAAACACACTTAAATTTCAGAGTAAAATATATAAGTTGTTGCTACAATTAAACAAACCATAGCATTCAACAGTAATTAATTTACACAGCGGAAAACATGATACATAAACAACTCAGTTATGAAAAACATGATCAAAGCATAATTCAGAATACTTATCTTTGAACAACTGTAGAAATCACCAACCAAGTGCAGGCCTTCCACAAACCTCCCAGCCTTAAACCGCATTGTTCATCAGCTCAACAGCGGGTCACCCCCGAGCTGGGACCGAGCTCTACCCCAAGGCAAGGAATCCTATGCTAGGTTGAGGTTATAGGGAAGACAGTCATACACAACCATCAGGAAGAAAGCTCTCCCAGGAATCTTCCACGCTCACTGCCCTTAGACCCTCATTCCCCACATGCCTGTCCCACCCCAGGAGAGTGCACCTACTTTGTCACCTAGACAGTCCTTCGGCTGCCAGTCTACCTTACCTTGGGTTGTAGGAACAGACTGGACCGGAAGTCTCTAGGCTCTAGGGCAGCTACAGGATTCCTTCCAGGAGTTCTCTCCTCCCTCTGCGCGCTCTCTCACCTGGAGGAGTCGCTCACTAGCCAACAAGCCTCACACAGTTCAATACTGCGTGGCCACAACAACCCCCGGGGAAAAAAGACATAGACTCCCCAAACCGGTTCAACAGTCACAGGATGATCTCACAGTCATGATTTCGGAACAAGGTTCCCCGCACAAGCTAGCTCATCTTTTTTGAAAACAACAAGGATTCTTCCACTCGAGTCCAACACAGGCTTCTCGTTGAAGAAATGCCCACACGGGATTTCTCATATAAAGACACAGACTCCACGTTCACTGGACAGGGGTGTACATGCTCGGGATTTCTCAGAATCAGACACAGACATTCCAGTCACAGGGTCTCACGGTTTTCTCATTTCGGGATTGCACCAGGGTATCCTTGCAGAGGTTTCCCCGGGTTCACGCTCAGACAGTCGGGTCCAATGGATCAGACCCCCCCTCACGACTTACTTCATCTGTTTTATTTGCATGCACCAGGGTTGACACTTGTCACCCTGGGAACTGCATGCATTCCATCCGTACGCCTTCCTCCCACCACTTGGGAAATCATGTGTCCTTCCAAAAGGACTTAGGATAAAACCATATGATGCACATATCCTTTTTGAAACAATAATAAAATATTATTTCCAGGTTTAATCCCCTAGGCTTAGCCCCTAGGCTCGTCACTCAGCCCCTTTTCCACCTTCCAGCCCCTAGTTCATTTCCCATTTTGTGGATGCTCAGTCCCCCATCACTCATTCATCATGTTCGGTCTGCACCTGGCGGTGTTTATATTTTATTGATGTGTTGCATTCATACAGATACAAAATCCAGGCCCTTGGCCTTTAATTCTTAGGCTCTCTGGCCTAATCAAACACATAATCCTATTGGATTATACAAAACTTGGCTCACCAGCCTATAACACATTTACAATTCATTGCATATATCATGATCTGTAACATGATCAGCCTTGGGGACACTACACAGTGTCTTGTGTGGATTGCAGTGAGGTTTTATTGGTTTTCTTTACAGTTGATTTTTTTTGTCATTGACCAGTGACCATGTCTTTTCCCCCTCATTATATCATATTTTCTCTCAATACAACCCCCTCACATATCCCAGAACCCTTTTTCACCCCCTTCTCATTGATTAACAATGAAACAATTTGTATGGATTGGATTGCATGAGTCTGATACATTGTTGAGCCAAAACTATTTCATATTTTTTAAAGAGTTGTCATGTATGGTTATTTAAAATACTATTTGATAATTGATCACGCATGCATGATGAGTTTTTTCAATCGAGGTAGCCATGGCCAAGGAAACAGAGGTAGAGTTTATTGGAACCGAGGCCCAAGAAGGTCTAGGTTCTCCATACATTTTGACATTGATTCACAAGATCTTGGCCAATTGTTTCATGCCGGATTCTTCAATTGGATTGGGTAGGGAATAGTCCAACATAATCCTGAAAGGACTCCTTTCCAAGCCTCACAAGCACCCAGTATCCCTGTACCTCCTCATGTCTCATTACAACTCGAGGTCCCCGAAAATGATGGATGGCAGGAGATTGTCCACTTGACAGTCTCCCAACATCTTGGCTGGCCCAACCTGTCTTTGCCTCCTCCTCTGTTGGTTAACCCCATTTCCCAAGCTGCCCCTGATCACTTGCCAATGCAATCCTCCCATGCTAGCAAAATATTGAAAACGGAGGCCCACCATGCCCTTGATAAAGAAAAAACCACTGCTTCCCCCTCCTCACCCTCCAATGGCTCTGACAAATCTGTGTCTTCCCAGATGCATTTGAGGGACGATTGTTCCCACGTGATCAATGAAATTGCCAAAAGTGAATATGTTGATGGGAGGCATAAGGAGGTGTCTTTTATTAACAAATGGTTATGTTATGATTGTTATGATTGTTATGAACTAAAGGGAGTCACAAGGGGTCCCACCTACTAGTTATTATTTATTTATGACCCTTATTATAATTTTTACTCTTCCCCCTAACTAAAGTTAGTTGAGTCTTTTAATTAACTTAACTAATGAATTAGTTCAACTTCTTCAACCAATTTTAATTTGTTAAAAGAAAAAGGAAAGGGGGGAACAAGAGGAGTATAGAAGCAAAAGCATGCTAAGGTTTTCTCTTTGAGTTTATGCTCATATAGTTTTGTTTCCATCCATTCATATATTCATCACAACCTAATTCTCTTTTATGATAGCAGGGTCTTATTGTAGACAACAATATTCAGGTCTGAATCGAATCATTCAGACACTTGTTTTTCAGAGTTGTTGATATATCTTTGATAGTCTGTGTAGACTTGTTTGTTTGTGAATTAATTTTCATGACTGATAAAGGCTATTGTGCAGAGTCGAGTGGGCAACAATATGTGGCAAGTTGATCCATCTTTTAGAGTTCAGTTTTGATTTTTTGTCATATGTCCTTTGGTATGTTCCATTGGGGATGTCTAAGTTTGACTTTGGTCCAAGATTTCTGTATGAGATTTTGTAAAAGAAAATGACTCTTTGGTGAATTGGAATGAAATAAAGGATTTCTTTGTGTCTCATATGTCTTGATTATCATCTTGGTGTCTTTACTTATGTTCTTACATTTATTTCAGCAAACTGTTATATTCATAAAATTACATAAAAAGTGAATTTCTAGCAAGCTTTTTGTTGATAAAAGACTAGCCTAAGCACTTGTAATTAATACTTGTGAGTTAGGATGTTATTTTTGTTGGCTATAAACATAGGGTGATATTCCCATATACTTTTATTTAGCCAAGTAAATTCTAAAAATGTTTGAGTAAGATCAATTCATATATTTTCCTCAACATTTATTTGGTGACCATACCAAGGAGATCTTCTATATCTCTCTGGTTAAAATTTTATACTTGATTTTCATTGATACAACTTTCTTTTCTGAAATTGATTCTTTGACTATTTTTCTATTAATGACTGTTCCTATTGCAAGGCAGCCCAATATCGAGCCTGGTCTTGAAGATTATACCAACATTTCTTTGAACCTATTTAACACCATTCTAGAGACTACCAATACCCATGTTGAACTTAACCATTATTGGGCAACACTTGAACAAGATATTAGTGCTCAAGAAAAATTGGAGGCTAGATGTAGATAGCCTAGAAATCAACAATAAACCTTGTTTCTTTGAGCTTTGGACTTTCTTTCATGTCCTTAGACTCTCATGCTTCTAGAAGAAGAAGAGGCTTGTCACCTTAAATCAATCCTATTGCTGAAATAGGAAGAAGAAACGTTGTGTTATCTACCCAACAAAGTGCTATAAGGAGAGATTTATCTGATTCATTCAGATCGTCTTTCTTCCCCTCATCTATCATACACAAGATGGCATCTACTGGTGGCTTCGATGGCACTGGAAGTGCTCCATCTTCCCAATATTCATCGTCATCTGTGATTGGTAGCTTGTACAACCACCATATCCATGTCCAATCCACTACAAACCCCACCAAATTCATTAAAAAGTATGGGATTTTTTAGTTCGAAGAAGATGCCACAACCACATCGTGGCCTGTGTCCTCTCCTCTTAAACTAGTACCTGCTACTCTCCCACTTCCGAAGTTTAAAGAGCCATTGCATAAGTTTTCAAGAAATAACACTGTCAGTACCAATGAACACCTAGCAACATTTTCTAATGCTTGTCATAACATAGGGTCTAACGACAATGAAATTTGCATGCGCTTATTCATCAATTCGTTGGAAGGAAAGGCTGCAACAGACTTCTTTGATCTTCCTCCTAAGATCCTATCTACTTGCGAGGAGTTAATCTATTGGTTTTGATCCACTTATGGGCAATCCAAAAGCCCTGCTGAGAAGTTAAGGGAATACAATAATGTCACTTATAAATATGGTGATACCATCAAGTCTTTCAACTTTCATTTAACCAAGTTGTACAATCAAATCCCTGAACTTATCCACCCTCATAACCAAGCCACTTTCATGCATTACTACAATGCATTTCCTTCTCCTTACCGTCATAGGATTGAAGAAAAGGCCATTGATAATCTTGGTTCTGATCTACATACTTTCTCAGAGTATGAAGAACATCTTGAAAGAACTAGTCTTCCCCAAGGAGAATCAGTTACACAGACAAACATGTCCGCTCTCTTACAGCTAGTACAAGATATGAACAATCGTGTGATAGAATTTGAGCGGAAGGGTACTGTCTCCCCTTTGACCCCTAGAGCTTCATCCTCTTCTGCACCCCCCTTTAGAAATCTAGTTGAAAACAATTTTCAGCCTAAGGCTATCCTGCCTCGGAGTTGGTGCAACTGTTGCGAGGAGCATCGTGAAGAAACCACATGTGAGGTAAAGAAGAGTGCCAGAGATAAGATCTTTGGTAAGATATCTAAAGCTACTATCGTTGTCCTAGACTTTGCGGAGCCATAGGATGTCATGGTTATTAACACTAGGAAGAAAGCCTATGCTCCCAAGGGTAAATTTGATCCTCCTCGTAGTTCTTCAAGCCTGATCTCATCCTCAACTGATACTACGCCCCATGTTCCTAAAATTTCTGATATTCAAAGAATCACCCCCCTCGTCCCTCTTATAAACACAATATCTTGAATAAATTGGCCAACATCAAAGAAGATGCAACTCTCCTAGATATGGTTGTCATCCTTGAACAACAGATGCATCTAAAACAATTCATGGAAGGAAAATCTTTCATTGTATCCAATATTTTTGAAGAGGTGGACGAAGAAGATTCTTTTGTAAGTAAAGTAGGTGTACATAAATTTATATACCCTATAACCCCCCCCCCTTTTATATTTATGTAAATATCATCGATAAGATTTCCCATTGTTGCCTCATTGATGGTGGTTCAAGCCCAAGTGTCATGTCGAAGATTATTATGGAAGAGCTAGGCTTGTCTTGTACAAACGAAAATGATAGAAGCATGCTCTCCTATAATAGTCTATAAAAAACAACCATAGGTGAGATTAAAGATGTAACCTTGGTTTTATGCGCTCATCTTGAGATAAGGAAAACCCTCAACATTCATGTGATTGATATGCCTGTAAGAAATTATTCATTTATCTTGGGGAGAGATTGGAAATCCTTAATAGGTGGATATCTCTCGCTCGATGGGACACATTTATCCATTCCTCGAAATGGCAAGAATATTATAGTCCTTAGGGAGGGAAGAATTTCACCCTACATAGAGAATGTTTCGTAATCTAGCATAAACTATGTCGAGGAAGACCTAGGAGTGTATTCCATCTTTGCTGAAGAGGATAATATTCCTTTGGAAAAAATTTATTTAGATAACGATATATGGCATATGCACTTTGATGGTTCATACTATAGTGAAGGTAATGGGGCTGGTATTGTCTTGGTTTCCCCTGCAGGAAAAATTCATAATCTGTCATACAGGTTGGAGTTTTCTTGTACAAACAATGCCACTAAATTCGAAGCTTTATTATTAGGCATTGAGAACACCCTTAATATTGGTTGTACTCACCTTTCAATTTTTGGGAAATCTGAGCTTGTTGTGAACCTGATACATAAGATATTCTCTCCTAGCAACAAGCTGATGGAACGATACTCCCAAAATGTTTGGGCACATGTCTCGAACCTTCTATCTTTCAACATCACTCATGTTAAGAAGGATTTGAATTCAATGGTTGATCAGTTAGCTATCTTTGCAACCTCTCCTAACCAACAACACTTGCCTCACAGGCTCGATTGTGCCTTTCAATCTCTACATCGTCCATACATCCCTGAAAAGGAAGGATCTCAGAAGGTCATCCCTAACGATGAGAGCATTTGTGATGTCATTCAAAATGAACCTCTTAAGACCGAGGAGATTATATCTGTGGAAAATAATAAGATCCATGGGGGCTTGACTCCTCTTGAGAGTTCATTTTCTTTGATTGTTGTAGACATTAAAGAAAAACAAAAAGAAGAGGAGTTACAGAAGAAGGTGATTGAAACCATCCTCCTGAACATTAGGACATTTGAACCTTCAATGAATGTTAAACTAAATTTCTAATGTTTTGGTAAAGAAGAGATGAGGTCCACCGGACTACTTGGTGAATCTCAAAATATTTTTTCTTGGTCTTATGAGGATCTTCGTGGTTTTCATCCTGGTCTTGTTCAACATATTATGAAACTAGCTAGGCAAAAACAAGAACTTGTTAAATCTGCACCAGAAGCACCCTTTCAAAGGGATTTGAGAGATTTCTTAAGGGATGGAATGTTTTTTTCAGCCCACCTTGAATGGGTCTCAATTTGGAAATCGTTCTTGGGGACCACTAATAATATCAGAATTTGTATTAGTCGTCGAACTTTCAGGGAAGCGATTATGAGAAATCCCTTTCCCCCTCTCAATATGAAAATGTTTTTGCAACAAGTTGTAGAGTCACAGTTAAGACCCTTACTTGACAGTCTTCTTGGTTACAAGAGAATCAAAGTAAAAGGGGAAAATGTTCACAAAACCACTTTCATTACTAATTGTGATACCATGCCTTACAAATGCCGACTTTTTAGCTTACTAGATACAAGTATTGCTTTTAAAAACACTATGCATATGACTCTTAATGAATTGGTAAGTCTCCATCTTTATATTGATAAGCTAATTGTGTGTGTCAAGGGAATGATGATTACATCAGATTTCCAGGTGATCAGTCCTTTCCAAATTGATTTTGTCTTGGATACTAATTCTTATATATCAAAATATTTATAGGAGCAATTGTTTCCCTACATCACTAACAACCCTCGCTTGAAATATTGTGAGGAACCAACATGAAAAGATATAATGTTGTCTGGATTTTGTTGTATACTAGTAGACTAGCTATGCTTTCAATTTTTGTGCTTCTTTTATACGCTTACAGTACCTTGATTTTTTCCTTCTAAGTTAAGTTTTCTTTCCTTGTTGTTTTTCAATTGATTCTTTTACTGTTGTTGTTTTAATTTATGCATTATTACTTCTGTTGCGATTTTTGTCTTTATCATCTTTTAGTGTCTGGTAAAGATAGAATGTTGGATCAATTCTGCCACAATGACACTCCTACAAAGCATTTTTAGTCGATAACAATCAATCTTACACAACTGTTATGATGTCCCCTCTGAAGGGCCCTTGAAATTGTTACATATTTCCACTATTGTCTTACAAGGAATTGGTTATTTCCCACTTCTTGTTATCATTTCTTCATCCATTGAGATCTTAAGAGAAAGTCTATAAGTTTTCCTCCTTGAAAGTTAAGAGAATATTCCAGTTGAATGATTATGCATACAGTGGTAAAAACCCCTCATACTTAACATTTTTCATCAATTATTCCCAAATTCCCATTCATCTTTCCATTAAGTCTGCTCACCTCCCCCTATTGCATAATTATTTTGGTTACGTCTTCCAAAATTACTATTCTTGGTCTGTGAAACCACAAGTTCTGAGTTCTAAATCTATTGAAAATAAATTTTCCTGTGGAGTCACCAGTTTGTTGATGATTAAAATTGTCAACAAAGTTTTTCCCACAAAGTGTTGCTAAAGCCTATTATTATAAAAAAAAAACTAAATAATACTAGTAGGTAGGACCCCCTTGAACTATTGGAGATCAGATTTGTTCATTTTTTATGTTGTGATGATGTGCGGCATAGCTTACATTGTTGATGAGATCTTGTTGTTATTGGTATGAGTTGATCTTTAGAAGTGTTGATTATTTATGTTACTACAACCTATGCTATTCATTAATGTCATTCGTTCTTATCACACCTACACAACAAACATGTTAGTGAAATTACATGAAAGGCGGTTTTGAGAAAGGCAAAAATACTATAAAGTGCAAAGAAAAGGAATCCAATTATGCATTTTACTATACTACATGCGAACAATGGGAAGGAAATGATAAAAAAGTGAAGAATTTAAAGCTATCATAAACTATACTACATGCCTGAGAAGACTTAACGATTATTGTTAAACTCTAGCTAGCAAGTAAATGGACATAAATTTTGATTGGCTTGTATGGTTAATACACATTTGGTATGAAATGTTGATGGCACATTGGCAAGGAAATATTGCTATTGGTTATGTGAATGGTTGAATTATATGGGAATTGAATTATGTTATGGCATAAGTCACACTATTGGTTTTTAACATGGTGATGGTTTCGATACATGGTTTGATTAATGGTTGATGAAGAGTGTGTTGGCATGTACTGATGAGTTAATTCATTCTAGGTGGAGGTGACGTGCGTTTACTGCACGTCACCTTTACTCCTCCTATTAGTCGCCACCCTAGTCGGGCTATTGTTCGATCTTGTTGTTGTGGTTATGCTTTGAATTTTTAGCAGGGAGGAATCGCTTGCCCATCTCTCGTTTTAAGGAATTCGATTACATGTATGTCTTTTTTGGTCATTCATCACTCTTCTTTGGTTATGAAATGATTGCTGGCTTAGGTGTATCGAGTTGTGTTTTCCTAAGTGTTGCAACTGTGTGAAATTTGGGTTCTTGGAATGAAGAATGTATGGTTCTTTCTTGGAATGAAGAATGCATGGTTCTTCCTATAATAGTTTTGATTTCGTAGGCATCATTGGCCTTCCTCGGTGATATCTCTTTGTTATCGTTACTCGTTTAGTTGGAGGGCTTTTGTTTATTCTTGGGTGGATGGCTATCTGCACGCATTTGTCACTAAACCCAGTCTTTGGCTTTTATGGGGTTGGTAGTTGATGGTCTCCTACGGCACTGTGTTTTGTTCACTTGGGCATCGTTTGTTTCCACCACTAAGGGTCACGAATTGAGCGTTTTGTTCTTAGCTCGACCCTGTCTCCACCTTAGTACTATGGTATTTTAAATGAAGAAGACGAGGGTTATACCCTACATGCATTGAATAGCATTTTTGGGCCGAATGGGAGCCTCACCTTTTGTTATGACCCCCTTCCTGGATTGTTACCTATCCACGAATGAATCAAGGCTCTCTCTATGTGAACACCCTTAGCCCAGAAGTTTCCACCATTACAAGGCATTGGCTCCGTTCCCCTAGTGTTGGCTACAGAGTAGACCCCTAACCCTCCAGTCTGGAGTGTTATAGAAGAGACTGTCGTACCTGTCAAGTTGCTAAGGGTTATTGTGGTCAAATACTTTGAATACGATCTCACCCAGTTGGTCATATGGAAGTCTTGTTGGTTTGGCATTTAGTTACTACTTCTATGATAATAATGATAAGCCCCTCATCTCCAATTGCACTTTCAAAGTACACAGTCACTCTTCTTATGTTAATAAATCAGTATTGTTAATGGAGAAGGCCTCTTCCCCGATTCGATTTGATGCATGGGTATGCATGGTTGCCACAACTTGATAGGTTCATGGATTTTTTTACAGCAGTGACAAATTGTTTGGTTGATACACAGTCACTATCATTGGCACTAATAATTATTTGGATGATGGTTGGCATTGGTTACAAATGCTTGATGTTTCTCACGCATGTCACATTGTGTGTATGGTGTTTTTTCAAAATGAAATAATGGGCGTGGTAACTATGGTTTTCTTTGGGGCCAAATGACTATTGAACTGGATGAATGTAGAGAGAATATCCATTGCATGCTTATGCTTGTTTGATTGTATAATCCTGAGTTTGCACAACATATTCGATCACAGTGTGACTAAATCGAAGCAATGTTATATTAAATGGATGGACCAGCACGAGATGTTGAGTTATTACCGTGACTGTGTGTTTGTTTTTGTTAAATTAGAATTGTTGCATTACAGGGTTTTTTTGGCTGCGCACTGTGTATAACATGGAAGGATTGCGTTCTCACAGTCAGAGATACTCATAGAGTTTTGAGCATGTTTTGTTGCATCCTGATCAATTGTTGAGACAGGATTCCTGTTGATACTTCATTGTGTTGGATGGATGGTCCAGTTTTTAAGTCACATTGAATAGTTTTTTTTACAATGGCAGAACTACATTGTCTGGGCAAATTACCCCGTGCATAGCTTGTGTCTAAATGGTGAGTGTGGGTTGTATGTTTAATTGTCAATTTGGGCATGGCAATTTGGCATTGATTTTTTTGTTTACTGCCCATATATGTTTAACAAATATAATTGCATTTAAATGATAGGCCCGATTGCAATGATAGTGACTTCATTTTTAATTTGAAAACATGAATTTTGAGTATTATTATGGATTGAAATGCATGGGAAGTGGTTGATTTTGATGGTTAACAGAGTGGAATGGCTACTGTTTGGAAATTGTTATAAGATGCAAACAAGGGAACAAAATCCTTCTTATAGATTTTGTTGGATACCTTATGTCTTGTGATGGCACTGTGTTGGATATTTGATTATGAACAGTGAACTAGTTAAATGCACAAAAAATATTATTTGGTCAAATGTGATGGTTGATGCATCTCCTTTCGCATAATATTTTATGGATCACTAAATTAATTTCATGAACAATAATCGTTCTTCTTCCCTTCCATTATTTCACTTTCTGCTAATCACAAACCCTGTCACCTCCCATATTCATTTTTTCACTCCCTGTTCTGAGATTGATTACAATCAAGAGAATTTATGTGTTAAAGAAGATGAAGGTGGCAATGTCTTGTGTGGATTGCAGTGAGGTTTTATTGGTTTTCTATAAATTTGATTGTTTGAGAAGTGACCATGTCTTTTCCCCCTCATTATATTCTATTTTCACTCAATACAACTCCCTCACATATCCCAGAACCCTTTTTCACCCCCTGCTCATTGATTAACGGTGAAACAATTTGTATGGATTGGATTGCATGAGTCTGATACATTTTTGAGCCAAATCTATTTCATATTTTTTAAAGAGTTGTCATGTATGGTTATTTAAAAGACTATTTCCTAATTGATCACGCATGCAAGATGACTTTTTTCAGTCGAGGTAGACATGGCCGAGGAAACAAAGGTAGAGGTAACTGGATTTGAGCCCTAAGAAGGCTTAGGTTCTCCATACATTTTGACGTTGATTCACAAGAGCTTGGAAAATTGTTTCATGTCAGATTCTTCAATTGGATTGGGTGGGAAATAGTCCAACCTAGGCCTGCAAGGCCTCCTTTCCAAGCCCCGCAAGCACCCAGTATCCTTGTACCTCCTCATGTCTCATTACAACCTGAGGTACCTGAAAATGATGGACGGTAGGAGATATTCCACCCGACAGTCTCCCAACATCATGGTTGTCCCAACTTGTCTTTGCCTCCTCCTCTGTCAGTTAACCCGATTGCCCAAGATGCCCCTGAACACTCGCTAGTGACATCCTCCCATGCTAGCAAGAGATTGAAAATTGAGGCCCACCATACCCTTGATAAAGGAAAATCCACTGTTGACCCCTCCTCACCCTCCAATGGATCTGACAAATCTGTGTTTTACTGGATGCATTTGAGGGATGATTGTTCCCAGGTGATCATTGAAGCCTAAAGGCTCTACACAGCAAAAGAAAAATTCAAGAAAATCAAGAGGTGACAACAAAAATCAAGGAAGGGTTGCATCACAGACTGGAAAATATGGTTTTTGAGTTTTTGGTATATCTATTTTTTTATGATGGTTGACTTCAGGGATCTTTGGACAACATGTTTATTTTAGATATATGAGTATTATTCTTGAAATAATTTCAAATTTTATGAGTTTAAATTGCCAAAAGTGAATATGTTGATGGGAGGCACAAGGAGGTGTCTTTTCTTAACAAATGGTTATGTTATGATTGTTATGATTGTTATGAACTAAAGGGAGTCACAAGGGGTCCCACCTACTAGTTATTATTTATTTATGACCCTTATTATAATTATTACTCTTCCCCCTAACTAAAGTTAGTTGAGTCTTTTAATTTACTTAACTAATGAATTGGTTCAACTTCTTCAACCAATTCTAATTTGTTAAAAGAAAAAGGAAAGGGAGGAATGAGAGGAGGATAGAAGAAGAAACATGCTAATATTTTCTCTTTGAGTTTATGTTGAGATAGTTTAGTTTTCATTCATTCATATATTCATCACAACCTAATTCTCTTTTATGATAGTAGAGTCTTATTGTAGACAACAATATTGAGGGATGAATCAAATCATTCAAACAATTGTTTTTAGAGGTGTTGATCTATCTTTGATAGTCTGTGTAGACTTGTCTATTTGTGAATTAATTTTCATGAATGATAAAGGCTATTGTGCAGAGTTGAATGGGCAGCAATCTGTGGCAAGTTGATCCAGCTTCTAGAGTTCAGTTTTGATTTTCTGTCAGAGGTCCTTTGGTATGTTCCATTGGGGATGTCTAATTTTGACTTTGGTCCAAGATTTCTGTATGATATTTTGTAAAGTAAATGACTCTTTGGTGAATTGGATTCAAATAAAGGATTTATTTATGTCTCATCTGTCTTGATTTTAATCTTAGTGTCTTTACTTCTGTTCTTACATTTATTTCAGCAATTTTTATATTCATAAAATTACATAAAAAGTGAATTTCCAACAAGATTTTTGTTGATAAAAGACTAGCCTAAGCACTCGTAATTAATACTTGTGAAATAGGATATTATTTGTGTTGGATATAAACATAGGGGGATATTCCCGTCTACTTTGTTTTAGCCAAGTAAAGTGTGAAAAATGTTTGAGTAAGATCAATTCATATATTTTCCTTAACGCTAGGTTTGTGGGGCCTTTCGAAGTTATGGAAAGGAAAGGACCTGTGGCCTATTGACTAGCCTTGAGTAATTATTTGAGGCGTATGCATGATGTTTTTCATGTATCTATTTTGAGACATCATGTTAGTGATCCTACACATTTGATTGACATGAGTTCTTTACAGGTGTCGGATGCAGGTGCACTCATGGCGGAGCCAATACAAATTATCTACCATCGTATTCGACAACTACGACGTCGAATAATTGATCCAGTCAAGGTCCAGTGGGACAATTATAGTCCACACTCGGCTACCTGGGAGGACGCATATGATATGCACCAACAATTTCCATACTTATTTGATATATTAGACATATAGATCTTGTCAAATATTTGTATTACTGCATTTTATGTATTGTATAACTTCGAGAAAAAGTTTAAAACAAGAGGGGGTGTATTTAACATCTCACTCTTGCAAGGACATGTTATCGACTTATTCTTTGAGGACACTTGCGTGCAAGTTATCTTCTTATAGTACATGTTTATTGATTTGCTTATGGATTTTTATGATGATGTTGATGGTTGTGATATAATGTTATTTCATATATATGTATTGAAAGATGATATTGACGAGTTTACCTAAGTGTGCAGGAAACTTGACACATTGTGGATGTCGAGGGCATTAGTGGGCCTCCCTGGGCTCCAGATTGAGTCAAGTAGTGGATAGTATTAGTTTGAGTATTTCATTTATGCAAATGTGACATATGATCGATTATAGTATGATTTTATATATGGATCATTGATGGAGTTTCGTTGATGGATGCAGGATGATAAATTATTACTAATATGAATCACATAAGGAGTAAAGGGGCCATGAACATGGACTAGATGTTGAGGGAGAGGAGTGGCAATGTCTCTGTCACAACCTACTAGCACTCTCGTTGTGGCTCAAATTGCAGGTTAATGATTACCTAGTTTGAGAGGTCCACAATGTCGTGAGGGAAAAGTGAGACAATCACTCACGAAGATTTCTAAGGGGAGAACAATAAGGTGGGTTATTTATTCCTTAGAATCCCTTAGTCTCTCACAAGGTTGCCTGAATGGAGTGTTGACTCCAATGGTTGGACAACTAACAAAACCAATCAAAGGCGAGTGTAACATCCCGCTCTGGCGCACTTACAAAACTTATTCTTTGAGGACACTTGCTCGCAAGTGATCTGGACTTTTCTGATATTAATACATTTATGCTGGATTATGATGCATTCTGATAGACGACATGATGTTTTACTACTTGATGTAGACAGGTGCTGCTGACTCAGTTTCATTAAGTGTGTAGGGTTTCGGACCTTGAGGATGCAGAGGCATCGGTGGAACCCACTTGGACTCCGGATTGAGTCGGGGAGTGTGCTATTTGGGTTGATTCATTTACGGTGATATTGCTTTGTTTTGATGATATGATATTGATTTTATGATATGTTGTTGACGTTCTGACACGATGGTTGATCATGCAGGCTGACGATAGCTTGCCGACTAGACTCACATATGGAGTAAAGGGGCCACACATGATTTCCAGAGAGGTTGAGGGAGAGGTGTGGACAACAGCCCTGCCACAACCTACTAGCACTCCCGTCGTGGCTCGAACTGTAGGTTAACGATTACCTAGTTCGAGAGGATC
>ML789873.1:6144-50403 GCA_009831015.1 Picea engelmannii | reverse complement strand
CTGCGTTAACATCCTTTCTAGTTTTATGAATCCTGCCATTTTGATTTGGATTTCATGTTGTTAGTTTTCGGTTCACCAATGAATATTGAGATTTGGATTTAATGTTTGAAATTTTTATTTTAGTTCGAATCAGAGATAACTGTAATAATTATTGTTCGTGGACTCGTATTGACCCATTCAGACCTGCCATTCTCTCTAGTTTAACGCTGAGATCCACGTTGGACATTTTGCTCGAAAGGAAATAAAACTGTCTCTAAAAACATTGACCAGTGGCTTTGCAAAACCTTCCACAGAGACTACAGTAGAGAAACCATGATTACTTGGTATGTGCATACGTTTTGGCCTTTCTCTATAACAATTATATATTTATTTATGATGTTGTTATAGATATTTTCATTTTAGATGTATTAGTTTTTAAATATTGGCATTTTAAAATATGGATATTTGGTACAATGTTCTTTTAATTATGGTTATATTTACACATGGTCATTTAAATGTCATTGTTGTTATGTATTTACGTTTTCAATTATGATGTCATATTGTTATTTTTAAAGTCTGATGTTATTTATATATATTGAGGTTATTTTATGTATTGACATGATGTTGAGTATTTCTTGATATGATGTTATTTTAAACATGATGATCGTTACTTTTAAACATGATGTTATTCATAATAGTATGTTATAAATAAACGTGAGTTTAATTTTTATAAGTATTTATACACATGAGGTTATTCATATATTGAGGTTATTTATAAATATGAGGCTAAATATAAGGTTACTTATTGCATTACAAGGAAATTTATGATCCTAAATGACATCGAATAGTGAGCTCCTCATGAATATTTGAAATGTTTTTATCTTGTGAGGTCATTATAATTTGGTGGATGTAACATATACGAGGTATTGTAATTGTAAGATCATGGCCCAGATATGTGAGATAAATGAAAGGTGTTTAATAATTTATGGCAGTGTTATTGTAACTTCCATCGTTAATAATAACATATATGGGGTAATAACCTTGATTTGAGTACAATAGATTACGCGGAGTTCATAAAAGAGGGTTGTTGTTCTTTTGATTAATGTTGAACTTGGGTTTCGTGGTCGGAGTCCTTTTGTCACACGCCTTCCGCGAGGGACGTATTTGTTCTTCTTGTTTATGTTGTACTTGATAGTATTCTGTTGGTTGCTTGGTCGGTTGTGTCGGGCGAGATATAGACACCTCTTGTAGTTTAGTATATATGTCTGTGTGTATTTACGGTGGAAGGAATTCAGTGCCGTATCAAGAGTCTCGGGCCCTTTAAAGGTAGGGTTTCCACTCTTGCGACACCCCTGACGGAGGTTACTAGTTTCTGCTTGAGCAGTCGGCCAAGAGCCTGTCTAATCTTCTTTCGAGAAGACATAAGACTAAAAGCCCTGCTTTTCTGTGCAGAAATAGTAAACTCTATTGTTGGATTCTTCCATCTGTGACTGTACTGTACTTAACACCTGTTGTCGTTTTCTACTTACGGCTGCTAGTTGTACGCCTTATGTCTAGGGGCGTTTATTGCTTGTTGTCACTGTGATATGTCGGGGTCGTCCTATTGTGTTCGTCTTGCTTGCGTCTTGTTCTAGGGCGGGTTACTAGTTTCTGCCTGAGCAGTTGGCCAGGAGCCTGTCTAATCTTCTTTCGAGAAGACATAAGACTAAACGCCCTGCTTTCCGGTGCAGAAATAGTAACCCTAACACCCTGGATTCTTCCCTCTATGTTCTCACTGTGCAGCCCAGTATGTCTTAATGTTTGTGTGGTGCGTCTTATGCCTATGGTCGTATATTGTTGCAGTTACTCGTTGTGTACCTTCCGTCTTCTTGTTTTGAACATCGTGGTCACGTCTTATTGGTGGTCAAGTGGCGACGTAGAGTCAAGTGTGTTTGTTACTTCTACACGCGCGCACACACCTTAAACAAAAAAATTTGCACTTGTTTCCAGAGTTGTTGTCGTAACAACGAGGAGGTCGTTACAGCGAGGGTCACCCTTGGAGAACAAAGTGCATCTTGAAGGGCACGCCGTGTAAATAAAACTTGAGTCAATGAATGAGGTGGCCTAGAAAACCTTGAGCGAATAACTAAACCTTGTAAAATATTTAAGAATTTATGTATTTATATAATTAATTAAGGATTTAAATGATTACTTATGAATTCCCAAATGAAATTCTAAGCCTATTAAAAAATTAATCCTAAGTCTAAGTTGGTAAGAAGACTAAAACTAAATTATAAATTAAATAATGAGGGGATGAAGTAAATCAATTTAAGAATTAAGAAAAGGTGAAATATATTTAAAGATTTGATATAAGGCACATGTGCGCAAGAAAATATAAAAGGGGTTTTTTTAAATAATAAAGAAATGAACATGAAAGAATGTGTACACATAGAAAGGAATCTAGAGTCTAGCTACCACTAGTTAACTAAGAGAAGAAACCTATTTTAACTCAACTCAGATTTAGTAAGGTGTCATTCATTAAATGGGAATATGCAGAATAAAGAGACAATTAGGAGTGATTTAAGGAGCACTTTTAGGAAGGGTGAGGGAAATTGACTTTAATTAAATAAAATGCAGAATTTCTTATGCAACTTGGGGAGAGGGTGACAAGCGTAAGGAAGAAATAATTCTAATTTATCTAATTAAAAAGTTAATTAATTGTGCGAGTGGGGATGTGTCATTAAGGAAACTCCTATAAAGAAAATGGAAAAAATGGGAAGTGGATCACACTAGTTATGGGTAAAGTTATGTTGTAGAATTTTGACTCATTTTACTTGTGAGAGTTGGGATACCCATCTTGAGAGAGAGTGGTGGCTCTACCTTGGGAGGCAAGCTTGGAGCTATAGTATTTTTTGGGTTCTACATGTGTGGCCCCCTTTGCGGATCGGGGGGCTAAGGGGGAAGACGATTACCCCCAACGTTTGTTGGGTGGTATCAGTGAAGTCTCCATGATTAGCAAACAAGAGGAAGGAATGAGTGCAAATTACTCAAGAACATTTTCGATTCTTCATTGCTCGTTACAGTATTCTTATTTGAGATTGCAATTGTATTAGGTTTATTTGTATATAAAGTTCTAAAAACTATTGTAAGTTGTAATGTATTTTTGATATAGAATTGGTAAGTTCCTTGTTGGTTTTTGTGAATCCTAGGAGTAAATTATTGGTAAATTGTAAACATTGTTTAAGGAGAATTCCATTATATATTGAAATCTTCTTGGAACTTTCTACTTGTATATGATATTTGTCGTGTTATTTTTCCCTTCATATGAAGGCTTAGAATTTTTTAATTCTTCCTTTATCTACTTTTCTTGTGAATGAAGTTCGTTGTGATATACTTATTGTACTGTTTCACGAAATAGGAATTAAAAATCACAACCTTGATAATTGTGAATACATTACAACGTGTATGAGTTTAACAATGATGGCATTCATGATGTGAACTCTCTGTGTATTGAGTTAATTATGAATGAATGAATTGTTGTTTTTAGACATTCTAAGAAAAGTGAATGTCGTCTTCATTGTTGCCTGGAATTCACATATCAAAATTTAAAAATTATTATCTAAACAATCAACTAACCCAACGAGTATTATTGTGTGCTGCCCCTTCGATTTAGTAGCTCGATTTGATTACTTACTATGTCTTGTCCTTCAATTTTTGTTATGGTTGCATGAGATTGGTATAACCTCTTTTGTTATATTATAACCAATAATGGAGTATGTCGCCCATCTTACTTCTTCAAGATGACCAGTTTTTTCTAAGCATGGATTTTCATTTTTCTTGTGCACTTCATTTTCTGTGTGCACAATCCTCCTCTTGGCTTGTGGGCCTGGCGTTTTGGACTATGGATCTTCCCTTAACACCTTGTGTTTGATATTTTTTATGACTGGTATGTCGATTTGGGTGTTTCCCACCTAATGAATGACCCAGAAATTTGTTTGTTGTTTATTTCTTTTATTTTCTCTATATCAGAAGTTTCTTACTGTCTTAAAAATTATTGAGCATTGAACCTATATGCACATTGCTACATCATTGATAAACTTGGTATTAATTGTTGTCCATCTGTTAAGATTTTCATTTTGGCTACATGTAATTTTTAATTCGATTTTTTTTTTTCATAAAATTATTTCTGGATCAAGGGTCAGAAGAGGGGTCGGAACAAGGGTCAGATTAGTTGTCAAATCCAGGAAAAGATTGAGTGTTGGATTGGACTGTGCACCGATTAAATGACTAGATTGAGGCATACAACTCTGTTTCGTGAATCTTTTACTTAGTGTCTTGTGTTTGAGTTGGGTTAGGAAAAACTCTAATGAATTTATTGACACTTACAACCCTTATTCACATTCTAAAATTTTGAATATTTTCTTACAATGTTCTATACAGTTCTAAATATAATTTCTGATTCAAAATTAAATATAGATTCGTTGCTCATTTTAGTTTCAGAACTTTGAACTTTTATCTTTGTTCTGCTGGTAGGGAGATTTTTTTGTTGATTTTATTAAGTGGAATAAATTCATAGTGCAAGCTTGAACTCACAGCTTGATATATCTTTAAATCATTCTTACTAATATCACATTGTCTTGGTTATTTTCTTTGTTTCAATCCTAAATTTTCCTTTCCTAGGTTCTTTTTTTTAGCCTTGGGAATCTTGAACGATCTCCTCTTGTGCCTTGAACCTCTACCTTTATCATATTGCAAATCCTGACATTTTTGAATCCTCTACTCGCTTCATGTGGAGTTTAATTTAAGTTATTAGAATTTAGTGTTGGATTGAGGGTCAAATTAAGGTCTGGATTGAGGCTCGTATTAAGGTCTGTATTGAATGTCGAATTGTTATGCACATCGATTTAGGGGTTGGAATCAATTCTAGAACTCCTTCTTTTGTTTCTTTAGTCGGAGATGTAATTTGGCATCTAAGTATCTATTAATTGTTAAACATAAGATTGGTATTCTCTTAAATTCTTTAATAAATTTTGAGATAGCAATTGCATTCTTACTTATGGTTGAATAAGAAGCGGTCTTCCTTTAGTTATTTTAAAATGGATTTATAAATCAGCTTGTGTACTTTATTTTATCGTTAAATAAAACTTGATCTTCTTTAATTATCCTTATATATGGATATTAAAGATAACATGTAAACTATATTATCAAATTCTTAATTATGGGTTGAAATTCTTATAGTTCCTTGCAATGGGAATCTAAGGTAACCTTGGAATCTATCGATATTGCTTCTTATGATTGATCCTTTTAGTTCTTTTAAATGGATGTGTAAGATGTCGACTTCTTGTTAATTTATTTATTTTGATTTTTATTTTCTTTATAAAAATTGATACATAATGAAAAGTAGCATTTTATTTTAATGTATTGCTTAAGAAGATTGATCTTCTTGTGGTTCTTATAATTGAATATGTAGTTTTAGATTTCAAATTACTTACATATCCTTAGAAGATATCCCTTAATATGAAGGTACATAGTTGAGCTACATGAGGCTAAGATTCTATTTATTCTCTTTTGGTTTTATTATTGTTTATGTAATATCCTCTTACTCATTTGTTGCTTAAGGATTGATTCAATATAGTGGATTACCGAGGCACCATGAATAATTGATTATTGAGTATGATTGATTAATCTAAGTTGATTTACATTTTATGAATGGATTAATGGGATTAGATACTTCCTTGTTCCTCAAAACAATCGTCAGTCCTGAGACCTTAAGTGGTCAAAACCAATCGGATGAATCCTCAACTTGAGCGTTGCTTATGTGTCTTGGAGGTTCTAACTGTTCAGGATAGGTTGGGTGGGTAGCTTCCTTATGTTATTACTTGAGATATGTTGATTGAATAATAGTGGTGTTTCTTTTAGTTGATTATGACGAGATTGAATGTGTAGTTATTAATGTATGTTATGGCACATTTTCACTTGTACTAACATTTGTTAAAAAAACTAATTACCTATTGTAATCACTTTGTTGTCGTAACGGAGGGGTTGTTACACTTTCCCCCACCCAACCCATGTGCCTAAATCCTTGATTTATTATCTCCTAATCCAAATCACCTAAAATTATTACAATATACTACTCTAGCAGACAATACCCCATATGATACAACCTACCAAATTCTAATGTGTCTCCCAATCTACCAATCCCTAATTTGGACCAGATTTGTTGTCCCTCAATCAAGTTTTCTAAATAATATCTAGTTCATACTCTTCAATACCATTCTTCAGTCCTCTCCAATCATTTTTGATACTTTTTTCAATCAAATATTGCCATGGAAAAAACTTAGTTATCATCTGTGAAAACCAATTCACCCTTTTTGGGTGCCAAATATATATAGAACCTTGTTACTAGCCTAAAAAAGAATATTTTCATTGATTAATGCATCCTATAATGAATGAATGGACTAACATATATACTAAGAACCTACTGCAAATATTTATCAAATTCTTTAGCCAATGGAAATTCAATGCTTAATTTTTATCTACTGCTAATTTCCATAGTTATTGGCCATCCTCAATGCACATGATATCTCAATCCCTAACCTAAAACATTCATCCACCACTTCACTTCCACTGATATAAAAAAATATTAAATTAAAATAACCATTGTAGTCACATTATGATAAAAGAACATAATGAGTGACAGACTATTATGATATTATTCATATGCCTAGTTTCATCATCTGAAACAATATTTCTAGCACCCATGGTCAAATATTATCTTAGAGAGAGGTGAAAAATATTATTGTTCCTATCTTATATGATTACTTTATCAACCTGGGAAAAGTCAAGAGATTAATTTCTTAATGTTTCTGGAAACACGATATTAATGCCTAATTGATTTAATTTGTCGACTTTGACTTCTTGCTAAGGATTTCATTGGCTTCGAACCTGCAATATCCTCTTCCTTTGACACCATCTTCCTCTTATATGTCAACTATATGTTGTAATATCAAGGGTTAATTGAATAATTTGTAAGTAGTCATATTTTTTCACATCCCTTCTTTTATAAATAATGGAATGACACAAAAAATTAAAATATACATATATTATTTTCCATGTCTTATAAAACTCTTAGGAATTAAAGTGTGGAGTGGAACCACCAAAAAAATATGTTGAGAGACAACATGAACCACGCCTTTGAAAGAATTTGTGTTGTTTATGAATCACTCACTACCATGGTATGATTTTCAATTTTAGAAATCACATATATTATAATGTAAATTTAGATATACGCATTACACTTTAGTTATGTGTTTGTAGATGGAGCATGAAGAGATAGAACAAAATCAATCTAATCGACAAAACATTTAAAATAACACAACTACAATAACCTCTCTAAGTAATGAAGAAATGAAGAATGAAAGAACTCAATTACTATGAGTTACCAATAATTGTAAATTTTCTATGATGAAGAGTCCCTTATTCTTACCAAAAAAAACATTTATTATTATGTTGTAGTGTATGTTATTGTAGAATGTTACTTTCCATATTAAAAATATGCAATGAATAATCAACTAGTATATTTTATTAAATCATACCATACCTTAATGTAATCCAAATGCATTAATCAAAATATAAAAATATATCCAAATTATATCCAAATGCATTAATTAAAATATAAAAATCAATATTATTATAAAAAACTATTTGATTTTTTATTAATGGTTGAAACTTTATTAGAAAGGTAAGAAGCCCCATTTGCATACTCACAAAGGTATTAAATAGCACATGAAAAATTTGGCACTAAAACGTATCATTGCATTGTATTCTTCTATATGTCTTAGTGCATTTCATACATTCTTACTTACTAGTGAATTTAAATGGTTATTATACACTAGTGCATGTTAATTCTTTTACTAACCAATGTGCATGTTTCATTGTTACCCATTGGGGCATTTTATTTAAATAAAATTATAGCACACATCGATGCGTGATTCATATATGAATGAATTGGTGCTAATAATTGTAATAAGTGCACAGTTAGTTCTCCTAACTACAACATCAACACCATTCCCTTTAGAGATACAAATAACTTTCCATTAGTGTTACCATTTTTGTTACGAAGGATTCGTAGTGTGCAAGGATATATACACATTGATGCTTAATCATATATATAGCATCAATGCTTAATAACATATAATACGCATCAGTATTCCAATATGCCTTATTGTCATAAGTGTGTTGGAATACTGAGAGGGGGGTGAATTAGTATGAGCACTTTATACCACTTTTAACCACAATAAATATTATTTCACTTTTTCAACAATGTTCAACAGTTTATCATCAATGTATCATGTATGATTGCATTCAATATATATATCATAAGTATGTAATCATAAGCATCATCACATCAAGAACACATTACACCAATATTTACGTGGAAACCCAAATAAGAGAAAACTGCATAATGATTTCTTATATATATAAAGAATCCATTCATAGGAAGAAAACAGAGTTATCGACTTAACGAGGACTGTGACCTGAAAAATGAGAACTCTATCCCAAACAAATCCATATTTGTGCATAAAAACATGAAAATCAACCCCCAAATCATAAATTGGTGCTATCAGTAGCATCATTTTTTCAAACGGGGTAAAAATTACAACATTTTTCAAACATGGCCTTCAAAACTCAGATAGTAGCTCAAAAAATACCTTAAAATCAACACCTAAATAAAAAAAATAATATCTACAATTTTTTTTTTTCAAAAATAAAATTTTAGACAATTTGAAATCGTAATTTCAGTAGTTGGTACCATTAAAACCAAAATCTCAAAATCAACCATCAAATTGAAAATACTACTACCGGTAGCATTCATTCTAAAATTGGGGTATTAAAATGTTACATTTTTATAAAGTGGTAAAAAAATCATCATTACTATAAACAAAATCATAAAATCAACCCTTAAATTCCTACTTTTTAAATCTTAGTTTATCACTCCAAGCACAAGGTAATACATAATGTCATGAAAATATCACACTATACTTTAAAAATTCAACATCCCTTTTTAATATTTTTTTACTTTTCATTAAAAAAGTAAATACAAGTTACATTGAATGAAACATAAATTATTTCTTAAAAGTATTGTTATATTGTCCATATTCAAAACATATCAACTAATAAATTGTATTATATTCTCCATAATCAAAACATATAATTCATAAAACATAAAAAATGATTCATAACTTCATGTAAGATTATATCTAAATTCAATGCTAATTTCTAGTTACCATACAAACATTATATGGATAAAAAATAAATAAAATGTTTCATACACTCATTTAGATTGACTCGTGGATTTTGAAATATCATCAGAGTATACATTGTCTTCAAATGAATGATTGGATGAAGATATAGATTATCCATACTCTTCTCTATTTTCAATGGATGCACCATCTGAGTCTACATGCATGCCCAACATTTCAATTGTCAACATCCTTTTATATATACGAATAGGTTCAACAGACTCTCATCTTGAATTAATTTCTTGTGGAAAAAACCTCTTTATAATCTATATTGTCTTGGAGTGAATAGTTCCTCTCTTTGTCAAATTGAAGTCATAAACAAGTATGTCAACATCATCTAATTTTAAGAGGTTAGTGCGACGAAAAGTTGTATTTTCACCGTTTCTTTTTCTCTTTCTATTGACATGTTTCTCAACCACCATATTTGGCTTGTACACACCATTGAATGGGTGTGTACCTGTTGCATACCAATGTACTTCAATTGCAATAACATTTTCATTTTCTTTCTCAATCTTTATAACCTTTGTAATCCAGAATGGATAACTATGTGGATCTTTAGTCATTAAGACTTCAATGATGCTACCCTCCTTAATATCTTGTATTGAACCCCTATAAAGGTCTTCCATGGCTTCATGTTGTGCATGTGACCTTCGCGAACCAATATACATTTATCTTTCCTCTACTTATGTAAAATCAATAGAACCTTGAGATTATTTTTGTTCAACAATGTTTCTTTCTTCAAATTCATTTGGCATATTTTGTGGCCAATGTAACTTTGAATATTGAAAAAGAATCCCACCAAACATAATGAACAACATCAAAGTACTCATATGTATGATCTTTAATGGAATTTTTTATTTCTTCCAGGCATTCAAAATAATCTACATCCCTATTACGCCTCCATGCATTATGGATTTCAACAACTGATTGTAAAAATAATAACTTTGATGCAAATATTGGACAATCAAGAATGAAATTCAAAAATACTAAACCTAATGAAGGCCATCATTCTGCAGTAGTTGAATACTTCTTTCCCCATATAAGTTTTTTCCCATCAACTTTTTTGAAACAAAATTGATGTTGGAAGCTAATGTCATTAAGTTTCTCAATACATTTTTCTTCGCGATGCAATCCCTGAATAAATCTTCCCATGTCAATAGTTTCTTCTAATATGTGAAAAAGAGTCTCTAGAATGTATGCTTTCTTAATACATTCAATCATTGATTGTAGGCTTCCAACATTTTTTCCTCTTCAATGTCACTGGAAAAAAATTGAACATTTGATCAATATGATCATGAGTGTGTCCAAAAACAAAGAAACCAACTTTCACCTTTTGAAAGATGCCCAATTCAACAAGCATTCTTAGATATCCAAACACAATTTAATTATTATTTTCACAACTAGTGTTGTACAACTATAGGTAGAGAACTTGAGGAAGATTTCCAGACCCGTGAGAGAACACATGATGAATTATGGTGATGGTAATATTCACATCATTATGAATAATATGAGATATGAAGTAAACCACTGGACACATTTTTCCATTGAAAACCATACAACCAACCAAGTGAAACTGAATGGAATTCTCTTCTTGTAATTTTTTTGGTGTATGGAAAAAATATGGTAGAAGTGTTTTCTTCCGGTCCATGCCATCAATTATCATACCTAAATATTTGTTTGCAGCATCATAACATTTATTTCGATGTTTGTACAACTTTTTCCTTTCACTTGATTGTTGATTCAGATGTTCTTGATGTGATTTGATTATGGAATCTGCACATGTCATAAAATGAAAATATTGATCATATGTTTTCATAGTTGATAAACATACGATTAAAAAAAAAAATAGTAAATACATACCTCTTTCTTCCCCTTTATATTTATCTCTTCTTGATTTAAGAGTAACACATATACTGCAAACCTCCATCCTTTACTTCTTAGGAATACATACATTATTGAATTGTTTCTTCCATATTCTTGTAAAAAATGCACATGTAATAAAATTACCATTTCCTTCAACACCTTCAGCATATCCTTTGTACAATTTGTAGATTTCCCTCCTTGAGAAATTATCTAGAATATGTATTGTGTCTCTATTTGGAATACACTCTCCATGTTTGGAAAAAAAATCATGCATCCATTACAATGTAGTATTTTTCAATTTCCTACTCTCTCATCCATGATGTACCTTTAAATAAAATGAAGTATATTTTCCCAACCTTGTTTGTATTCTTGATAGACGAAGATTACCAATTGAGTGAATTTTTTTGAAAGCCTTTCTACAAATTAAAATATTTCCAATGCGATAATCATATCTTGTCTTGGTGGATATCATGCAGCCCATAAAATATGAATTTTTCATGCTCTTATTCATTGACAAATATGTCTTCCTTTTATTCAAGGAATACATGCAGTCCATGCGTTTCAAACAATTATTTTGACAACATTCACTTGAAATCAATTCACTTATGGAAATTGATTTAGTCAGAAATTATTTCCTAGACCTTGTATAACTAGAATGATTTGGATTGATATAAAAAGGTCTAGTCCTAGACTAGAAACAATATTTATTTGAAATGTCTCCACTATTTCATCATCCTCACTAGAAGGATTTTCCTCATCACTAGCAGGAATATCTAGCAAAACATTTTCAGGAGATTGAACAAGAGAATGCCGATCACCTTGATTTTTTGCAGCTAAATGATTGAGAACACAATATTCATTCCTAGGTCCATCATCATCTTCATTGATAATTTTTTTGATGAGAGGAATATCAAAATCACTAGAAAATTGATTACCATCCTCACTAATGTCATTGAATCTTCGATGAAAATATTCACTTGAAGCAAAATCATCATCACCCTTAAGAATGTCAATCCCATTAAGATCCTCAATTGGAGAAAATTTTCCATCATCGTCATCCATACCTTGAAAATCCTCATTTGGAGGAAAATCATCATCAATGTTTTTTCCACCATTGACATAATCATCTTCACTGCTTTCAAAATCCCCACTTGAGGGAAATTCTTCATCATCATGCTTAGTACCTTGAAAATATTCATTGGTATCTTGAAAATCCTCACTTGGAGGAAAATCATGATCATCAACATTCTTTCCTTTAAATTTCTCACTCAAGTAAGAGTGTCCACCAATGGAATAATCATCTTCACTACTTTGAAAATCCCCACATGAGGGAAATTCTTCATCATCCTCATTACTGCCTTGAAAATATTCACATGGAGGAAAATATTCATCATCCTCCTCGATACCTTCAAAATCCTAAATTGGAGGAAAATCATCATCGCCAACATTGGTTCCTTTAAATTCCCACTTGGGAAAGATTGTCCACCATTGCCATAATCATCATCACTACTTTTAAAATCTCCACTTTTGGGAGATTCTTCATCATCCTCATTTGTGCCTCGGAACTCCTCACTTGGAGGAAAATCTTCATTTGCGCCTTGGAAATCCTCACTTGGAGGAAAATCTTCATCACCAACATTGCTTCCTTTAAATTCCCCACTCGGGAAAGAGTGTCCACCATTGTCATAACCATCTTCACTGCTTTTAAAATTTTCACTTGAGGGAAATTATTCATCATATTCATTGTTGCCCTGGAAATCTTCATCGGTACCTTGAAAATATTCACTTGGAGAAAAATAATCATCTTAATCATTTAAACGTTTATCGTAGTCTCCACTTCGACCTACATTTTGATTATTTTCATTACTATTAAATTGTTGAATAGATTGATCATCATCATATTCCTTGTAACATCCTACTCTTGCGCACACTTGATTGGACTTATTCTTTGAGGACACTTGCGTGCAAGTGATTCGGTTCATTATATGATTGACTGTTTCGATTTTGGATTATGATGATGTTGTGGATATGACGATATGTTATTTGATTATATTTGTATCAACAGGTGTTATTGACTGGTTTCTCCTGAGTGTGCAGGTCTCTGGATGAATTGAGGATGTCGATGGAATCAATGAACCTCCTTGGACCCCAGATCGAGTCAGGGAGTGGACTGTATATGGTTTGAGTTTTTGATATTTCATATGTGACATATGACTGGTATATTATGATGTTGATTTTGGATCGCTGACATGTTTCATTGATGGATGCAAGTTGATGATATCTTGCCAACCAGACTCACATTTGAAGTAAAGGGGTCATGCACAACAACCATAGATATTGAGGGAGAGGTGTGGCAACAGCCCTATCGCAACCTACTAGCACTCCTGCCATGGATCAAACTGTAGGTTAACGATTACCTATTTCGAGAGATCCACGATGTCATGAGGGAAGACTGTGATAGTCACTCACGATGATTCTAAGAGGCGCACGATAAGGCAGGGTCCTTATTCTTTAGAGGCCCTTAGTTTCCCACAAGATCGCCTAACAGAGTATTGACTCCAAGGGCGGGCGTCTACCAAAATCACTCAAAAGGTGAGTGGCACCTTTGGAGCACATAGTGCATCTTGAAGGGAACGTCGTGTAAATAAAACATGAATGCAGGTGAGTGGCAGCCTTGGAGCACGTAGTGCGTCTTGAAGGGAACATCATGATTTTTAACACTGGTGAGTTAATGTACCTAGTACCTAGAAAACTATGTCTCCTTAGGACTTGGTTAGCCTTATAATGAATGTTGCATGAGTAAAGATTAATAATTATAAAATTCTCTTTAAAACAATTCGTGTTAAGCCTAAAGAATTTAAAGCCTAGGTCTAAGCAGGTCTTGCGAACTAAAATTTAAATAAGCAAGTAATAAAGGGGGGGATGAAGAAAATGGGGGTGAGAATTAAGTAAAAAAAAATTAATGAAGGATTAAATAATTTAAAATATTAATTGTCGGCAAAGTACAAAACCTGTTAATTTAGAACTTAGACCAAAAAAGGGAAACTTAAATACAAAAGGAATGTGAAACATAGAAGGAATCTAGTATAGAGAACTTTCTAATTTCGAACTCAACTAAGCTTTAAGAAAGACGTCAGTCATTAAGGGAATGTAAGGAAATAAAGGGACATCGAGGAGAATTTTTCAACACCTTTAGGTGGGTGAGGGAAATTGGCAAATTAAATTAATTAATTAAATGAATTTATAGTGCAACTAAGGGATTGGGTGACAAGTGTATGGGGGAGAATTTTTCTAATTAATTTTTAATAAAAAGAATTTAATGTGCGTTTTGGCAAGAAGTCACTAAGAAAACTCTATAAAATAAATGGTGGAGGGGAATGGATCACATCTAGTAGGCATAAGGTTACATTGCCGATATTTTTCTTTACTGATTTTTCTTGTGGGAGATGGGATGACCAACTCAATTAGAGAGTAGTAGCTCGACCTTGCGAGGTGAGCTGGGAGATAGATTTTCTCTGGTTTGTGCGCATGGCCCCATTGCGTTTTGAGGGGCTCAGGGGGAATAAGAGTACCCCTAACGTTGGATAGCAGGTACCGGTGAGGTCTCAGAGGTTAGCAAGCAGGAGCTGGACGGAGCGCAAGCACGAGAGAGCCACTTCGGATTATGGGCCTTCAGTTACAGTACACATGTGTAAAATTTTGCATTGATATATTATTTAAAGTAATTGTATGTGGATTTAGATATTGATGAATGTTGTAATGGATTCTGGCGTAATGGTTGGTAATTTCGATTGAGATTGTTTTGTTCAATAAAATGAAAATTGTTCTAGTTATTTAAGAAGGATTTATGATTGACTGCTTGTTTATCACTCATTGTCATGGGTGGTTTCTCACTTGACCTTATTAATCCTTCCTGAAACACTTCTGCCCAAGACGTTCAGTCCATAGATTCATCGGTTTATTGACTGGATTAATTTCGCTTCCTCTGCAACCTTGCTTAGTTTTCTTGATTCTAGATGTGATTAAACCCTTGCGCTCTGTGAAAAAATTGCCCAGCAATGAAGTTTCTGCCCCTGCAATTTTATTGTTTTCTTTGCATTCTTGATGAAGTTAACCCAGCCGAGCACAAAAATTGCCCAGCAATGAAGTTTCTGCCCCTGCAATTTTATTGTTTTCTTTGCATTCTTGATGAAGTTAACCCAGCCCTTGGACAAAGTTTCACCCACATAGTGATCTAGCGCTTCTCTGCAATGGATGGTCTCTTCCAACTCAAATATGCATAGATGCCTGTCATCTTATTTTATCTTAGCACATATGAAACAAGTGTATTCCCAGTGCGTGTGATAGAGGGAGTTCTTGCTATTTTGTTTGATCCTTTACGCAGCAAAATGTGAACACCCTGCGCGTGAGAGAGAGAGAGAGAGAGACCCAGCGATGGTTCCCCGTGAATCTAACTCTCTTCCACTCTGCACTCGCTTAGCCTGCCAGCGTTTTAGAGGTCCTTTAACTCAGAAATCCCTTCCATTGCCAGTGTTTTGGTTTCCAAATCTTGGCACAAGCATTTCTCCCCCAAACCACAAACTCATTCCTGGAAAGCAAACACGAAACTGAATGTTGTGCTTGGAACAAGCATTTCTCCCCAAAGTCGTGAGCTCATTCCTGGAAAGAAAACCCAAAATTGAATGTTGTTCTTGGCACAACCATTTCGCCCAAAATCGCGAGCTCATTCCCAGCAAGTAAACCTGAAATTAATTGTTGTGGTTGGCACAAAATTTCACCCAAATCGCAAGCTCCCTCTTGGCGATGCTAGTCCCCGAACTTACCTTTGCATTTCTGCTTAAGACATGCCTAGCGCACAGCTGCATGTTCTCTGCGTCCTTCTCTGCGTTTGGAAGTGTCCTGGGCTAGGCGTCCTTCCCTTTTTCTCAGCGAATTCAGGATTACCTTACCCAACACTTTGTTATCCTTACCGAGCGAATTGGTGGTCCTGGCTCGGTGAAATTTCCTCCTTTTCTCTTCAGCGATTTTCTTGCTATGGTTTTCCTTACATGGCGAGCTGGTATTCACTCTTCCTGAGCCCAGAATTAACCTTTCATCCCACACTTGACTCCTTAATATCTTACTTTCTTTAATTCTCAGAAACCTTAAAAGTACCTTCTATGAATTGAAGGATTGAATCTGGTTGAATTTCAGTTCTAGTAAATCTTGGTTATAGTTTTGAAATTTTTACTATGATTTGGGTATGGGTTAAACTGCACTCTTGAACCTGGTTCTAGTTTTCACCTTGTTCATTTTGGGAATAGTTGTAAAACCCTTAGACACTGACTGATCTGCATCTTTAGCCTTTCGTCATCAATTCTTAACCTCTAATTTGATATTGACCCTTCCGATAAATTAACGTATCAAGCCTCGGATTTCACCTTGACTCTTCATGGCGGTAATGCCTTGTTCCTATGGTTAAGTTCCTATCCTAAGAGACGGATCTCCCCTTAGCCACCTAATCCTTTTTGGTTTGACATCTAGTTAGAGTGATATCACTAGATAACTTTCTTAATTGGATCCTTGATGCACCTTTCGGTAATTCAACTCCTTGGAACTTGTAATGAAGTAGGTTAATATCATTTTCCTTTGGGTATTGGAACCCTCGTGACCATAACCTAACTTATCACCTTATGTTAGAAAACTAACTACTTTTGGTTGCAAACTTTATGAATTTAAATTGGTGGATCATTGGGAAACTGGAATAATGGTGATGATGGAGTAGATGGCAGCATAGCTTTGTAAAAAATTTATACTTTTTATAAATTGGAGCAATTTTCACTTGGAAAAAAATCTCGTTGCACCTTGAATTAAATCATTTGTTTACTCTTGTGAAATGACTAATTGATGATTGATGAAAGATTAAGTTTTTGGTTACTTGCGCCTTGGATTACGCCCTATTTAGACATTTAGATTATTGCGCGCATTGAAAAATGATGATGTAGGTTAGTCAAGTGATTAATAATAAATGCACGCATTGATTAATGTTGATGTTTAAATCGATAATTAGATCACGCGCACTTCTCTCAAATAAAGTTGATTTTTGATTTTTCATGCGTCATGAAATTTATAGATGTGTAAAGGAGGGTGTAATTAATTCCTCTTGTGCCATGAGAAGTAAGGATGTTGATTATTATTAAAATTTAGTGGTTGATTAACCATGCGCCTTGAATAATTAGAAGTAGGCCCTTCACCTTGATTTAGGATTAATAAGGCATGACTGGTTTGGGATTAGATATCCCTTGTGTAATGGAATACAAATGAATGAGCACTCTTGCGCTATGGATCTTGTGGATGCATGTGGTTTACAATTTGTTTATTCTTGTGTGATTAAATAAGGTTGACTTATGATGGATTTATTAATTGTATTATCTTGCGCCTTGCAAAATAAAATCGATCACTCTTGCATCTTGAATTGTGTTGGATAAATGATGGATTAATTGAGTAGAATGCTCGTGCGCGGTTTAATAATGTGAGGTATGTTTGGTTGAGGAATTAGAATCCTTGCCTGCACTGAGTTATATTGTAATAAATGATGCTCTTTGACATTAGTCTTCTAGCACGTAATGAATGTTATGTTGGAAATACTAAGACAACTGAGAGGGGGGGTGAATCAGTTGTTACTATGCTTAAACAATGTTATGCCTATTGAAATATTATTAATGTTCTCCAAGTGATCATCAAGATTATGCAATTCATGAACAGTAGAAATAATAAACATCAATCACACATATGATACACACAGAGGCATATATTCATGAGGAAACCCATAAAGGGATAAAACCTCTTCTTCTTAGAATGATAGGCAATATTTTATGTTCTATACAACATCTATCTTTGAGAACCAACTCAAAATGAGGCTACAACCTCTTCTTTAACAAGCTGCAACTTGAAGAGAGCACCAACCCTTTGATTTCTCTATCACCCACTAGAAGGAAGCACCACCTCTCTGAGAGTTACAACACCAACTGGATGGAAGCACCAACTTCCAGTCATACAGGAACCAACCTGTATAAAAGAGAACAATGGTTCTCCCTTGCACCACCCTACCACCCTATTTTTTCTGGTTGCAACCAGATGGAAGCTACAACTCCCTGTGTTCAGCCACCCACTTGAAACTCTGAGGGCGACAGTCCTACCTAGCACCACCATACCACCCTAAGATATAAACAAAATTACTTACCTGCTGTGTCTCTGATATGGTCTGTTACAACTCCATGTCTCCTTTGCCTTCTTCAGCTTCTATGCTCTAATCCGCTTCTACTCCTTTATTCTTCTATGCTCTGTTCTTTTTCTTCCTGTGCACCACGTTGCTCTGTCCATCTTCTCTTCTGCATTTATGCTATGTGCTTCCTCTGCATGGTATACACTATGCCTTTGATATACACTTCAGATGCGACAACTCTTCTCTATTCTACTTGTATTACTCATGCAGAGTTCTCCGCCTGATCATCATTCAAACTCTTCATCTTCTCTGGCGGTTATTCTGAATCTCTTCATCATTAGTGAGCGTTATCTTGATATTATTTGGCTTCTCTGGAAGTCACAACTCTTTGTCTTCTCTGGTAGTTACAGTCAGTCATTTTTGGCTTCATTGGCTTCTAATCCCCTTCCTTCGCGTGACCACCAGCGGTGACCGAACGCCTATTCAACAGATACTTCTCGATCTCGGTCTAGTGAGCGCTAGCTTCATTTATCAATATGACCTTGGGTGAAGATCTAATGTGACCACGCAATTGCAGGCACGTCCAAAGGTGGTTTGTATCAAACTACTTTTTTCCCCGCAATTTACCTCAAGCCTCCACATGTCCTTTCTCCAAAACCATGGTTTTGATTGCGACTTTCCTTCATCTTTTTAAATTTCGTGCACCGTCAATCCCCGCAATGCGACAGGACCATTGATCTCACAATATTGACGGTGCTCCTGAAAGAATGGTTCATATTTGTTCTTTCATGATCTGTGGATCAGATCTAACCTTCCTAAAACAACGACTGTGATTTATTTCATGATACGGGCTTTGAGAGTTTCAAATATCAACCCTTTCTTTCCTCTATACGTCAATATTTTGGAGTTGACAATCCATTGACGTGTGTCCCTCTCGGATCAACGGTCGATATCTCCTTCGAGTCTCCAAACTTCAAAGATTTCAAATCTCAACTTCTCGTTTCTTTTGATTGGATATCTTCTGAAATGGAAGATTTGCTGACATCTTTCCTCCTTAATCCAATGACTATCCTCCACTCCAGGACTTCGGCCTTTTCGACTCTTCGACGCTTTTCTTTTCCATTAACGCTTTCACCCGGAGTCAACGATATATTGACACGTACCCTCCTATATGGTCAACTATCATGAGTGACTTTGACACTTCGAGATTCGAGAGTTTCAACTCCTATGCACTTTTTTCTCCCGGAATGCTTTCACCCGAATGAATAATCTTCTGACACATACCCCTCCTGGCGATCAACAACTAGGGTCTTCTTCGGGTCTTCCTTGTTTGGGACTTCAGGACTTTAGGCTAATAGTTGTATCATTATCCTCCGGAGTGGTCACCTGCTGAATAAGTCATAGGGGGTGGAGATCGTTTGTTGTCGATTAACACTTCCACTTACACTGTCCTTCCACTGAACTATATAAAATGGTTGAGAATGCACCCAATGTGATCTTCAAATTAGACGACTTAGAGCGATTTCATACCTTTGTCCTTCACGACTTCGAGACTTTTGACATTTTTTGGTTATGAATCACCCAAAGTAAATCTCTTGGAGTGATGTAGCTTTCTTACTTCACTTGTTGACATGGCACGAGCCAATTTCCTCTTGACACTGGTCATCATCTAACTATACCATGTGTACTTGATGACGTGGTCTTCCACATGTCCTTGCTTATGTGGTCTGCCACATGTCCTTGCTGAGGTGGTCTACTGACGTGGGTGAAATGTGTAGGTAGTGTAATGGAGTGTGAAGGAAGAGTGTGGTAGTGGAGTGTGATGTGTAGCAGGTAGTACAGTGTGACGTTGGAGCGTGGAGGTGGTATGTATGAGTTCTTTGGTGGTTTACTCAGAGGGGGGGTTAGGCGGTAAGTGGTAATGAGTGAGGGGGGTCCGAGTTGACAAGAATGTGACACGTATGAGGGTCCGACATGGGAAATACTACCAACTCAAACCCCCTCCCCCATGGTTAAAGAAGAAAGGTTAAGGGGGTCCGATATGCCTTGTCGATCGTAGATCTGAGTGCCTGATTATCGACCATTGAGATTGGCATGCCCTTCTTATAAATTATGAAGTCCTTCCACTTTAGAATTATTTGACGGCTGAAATTTACTCCGGCTCTCTGGACTTCGGGGATTTCAAATCTCAAATTTTTCTCCCTGTTTATCCTATCCTTCACTTAATTTGATCCAACAGTTGTGAAGACTCTCAAAGAAGATCCATGATCAAGTATTTTGATCTGAATCACATTTTTGTACGACTCTTCCCTTATGAGCTTTGATATCTACATATTGTTTGATTCTCCTCCTGAGGTTGTGCTTTTCTTGTTTTCCATCGCCATGTTGTTCTTTCCATCAATGGAAATCACATGCTTCCTGTAAAACATGCCAACAATCTCCCCTTTGGCATTGATGGAAATCTTGAAAGGCTGCATTATTCTGGTTAGACCTCCAACTGTAGGATCCAGACCACACCTTTTCTCCCCCTTTGACATCGATGTCAAAGAAAACATGCTCCCCCTGAGCTATTGCAGTAATTTTTGGAGGTATAAGATATTCAACCAACACATACTCCCCCTAACATGATGGACTATCTTATCTTGATAACAGGGTCACGCCCAACTTCTAGTGTAGATACTCAAAATGATATTTTGCAAGCAGTTTAGTGAAGATATCAACAATCTGATCTTCGGATGGAATATAATGCAAAGAAATAATATTGTTGGTCACATGTTCCCTCAAGAAGTGATACTTGATGGGTATATGCTTGGTCTTGGAGTTAAATACATGATTCTTTGACATACTAATTGCACTACTATTATCACAATGATTTGGGATCAATGCAATATATTTTACCTCCAAGTATGGAAGTGTCTGAATCATCCACAATTCTTGGGTACAGCAAGTGGCAGCTGCAATGTATTCATCTTCTGTAGTCGATAAGGAAATTGAACCTTGCTTCTTGCTCAACCATGCTACAAGATAATCTCCTATTAAGAATGCACCTCCACTCGTGTTTTTCCTTTCATCCATGCAGTTAGCCCAATCAACATCTGAATAGAATGATAATTGAAAATTTTGATTCCTAGGATACCATAGGCCATAGATCATCATTCCTTTCAAATATTTGAATATTCTTTTGACAACTATCAAATGACTATGTTTAGGTGCAGACTGATACCTTCCTACCATTCCAACAACATGCATTATGTCTGGACGAGATGTTGTGATGTACAACAGGATGCCTATCATAGACCTATATGAACTCTTATCAACATTAGGTGAGTCATCATCCTTTCTTAGCTTGCATCCAGTGACCATAGGTGTGCTCAGAGGTGTAGAATATTCCATTTGAAACCTTTTCAATATTTCTCTTAGATATTTCTCTTGAGAAATAAATATTCATTCAGAACTCTGAGTAATTTGCAGACCAAGAAAAAATGATAGTTCCCCTATCATAGACATTTCAAATTTAGACTGCATGGCAGAGGCAAACTATTGTACCAATGAAGCATTATTAATTCTGAAGATGATGTCATCTACATAGACCAACACAATGAGAAAATCATTATCCTCTGTTTTGATATATAGATTGTTGTCAATTTTTCCTCTCTTGAACCCTTTGTCTTAAAGATACTTATCCAGTCTATAGTACCAGGCACAAGGATCTTGTTTCAACCCATATAAGGATTTCTTCATCTTGCAGACAAAGTCAAGGTTATCTGACAGTTGGAAACCTTTTGGTTGTTACATATAGACTTCTTCTTTTAGATCTCCATTTAGAAAAATTGACTTGACATCCATTTGATAGAATTAAACTTCTTATGACAACCATAGGCAAGAAACATTGTAATAACTTCTAATCTTGCCACGGGCACAAATGTTTCATCAAAATCCAATTCTTCTATTTTGAGAATACCCTTTGCAGACCAATGTGGCCTTATTTCTTACAATATTTCCTTACTCATTCATTTTATTAATAAACACCCATTTGGAGCCAATTACATTCTTATCTGTAGTTCTAGGAACAAGCTCCCAAGTATTGTTCTTCTCATTATGATTCAGTTCCTCATTCATTGATTTTAACCAATTTATATATTTACTGAATTCATTAAAATTCTTGGGTTCCACCATGGATTCGAGGGCTATATGTGATCGCTCAGTGTCTTTGATTATCCTTCTCCTAGTTTGTACACCTTTGTATTTTTCACCAATTATTTGACTTGCAGGATGATTCTTTTGAGTAATTCTAGAGGAAGGATTTGATGTTGTCTGAATATTTGATTTTTCCTGAGTATTTGTATCTTCATTTGACTCAGAGTCTTCTCTTTTTAATTCTTGGACCTGTTCATCTTCAATTTCAACTATATCCTATGTTGTTGATTTAACACTTCTTACATCTTGTACAAGGATTTCTTCATCAACTTTTATGTCAATACAATCAACCAATTTATGCAGCCTCTTATTATACCATCTGTATCCTTTATTGTTTGTAGAATACCCTAAGAAGATACCTTCATCAGCCATGTCATCATCTTTTCCAATGTTTTCATTATTATTCTTTATGTAGCACTTACTCCCAAAGAATTTGAAATGTTTGATTGAAGAAGGTCTTCCATACCACAGTTCATAAGGTGTCTTGTCACTATGTGGTCTAAGGTGGGATTTTTTAAGAATATGGACTGTTGTGTGTATTTATTCTACCCAGTAGGTTTGACCAATGTTCTTCTCATTCATCATTGACGTGGTCATTTGCTGAACTATTTTGTTTTTCCTCTCAACTACTCCATTTTGCTGTGGAGTTCCTGGGATTGCGTATTATCTGTTGATCCCATGTTTATCACATAATTCCTTGAAATCACTTGACATAAATTCTCCTCCTCTGTCTGATCTTACTGTCTTTAACCTGTTTCCTGTTTGATTCTCAGTTAAAGCCTTAAATATTTTAAATTTCTCAAATGCTTCAGCTTTTTCTTTGAGAAAAGAAAACCAAGTGAGTCTGGAGTAATCATTAATGATAAGCATGAAGTAATTTTCCTTCGCTATGTCTTCATGTCTTGATGGTACACACGAATACATATGAACTAATTGGAGTGGTTTCTTTGTTGAAGTAGAGCTCTTGGATTTAAACTATGTCCTGGTTAGCTTTCCTACTTGGCAGGGTTTACACACAGAATCTTGTGGCTTTGATATTCATGGAAGATCTTTTACTGCCTCAAGATTTTTGATCTTGATTAAGTGGTATAAGTTTAGATGTCCAAGTATCCTATGCCATAACCATCTTTCATTATGTTTTCTTAGATGACACTCTTCTCTATCTTCTTTCAACACATATCCATTATTATTTGTCCTTATGCCTTTATCCACCACTTGTCCTGAGTTTACAGACTTTATCTTACAATCTTTGGAAGTGAACACCACTTCACATCCTATGTCACACATTTGAATTACACTAAGAAAATTATGTTTCAACCCATCTACAAGCATAACATCCTAGGCTTTTCCTTTGTCATTACTCAAACTCACCATCCCTTTAGCCTTGATTTTACCTGGTTCATCATTTCCAAAGATCAGATTTCCTGTTTTTATTTTACTTATAGACAATAACTTATCCTTGTCTCCAGTCATGTGCTTGGAACATCCACTATATATATACTAGGGGTCCTTTTGTTTTTTAGTTGAAAGTACTAGACCACATTTTTCACTATCTTTCTTTTTCCATGTGTTGGCATTTCTAGCTAGGGGTTTTATCCTTGGATCTACTTTGTAATTCTTTAGATGGAAGTTTACAACTTTATGGTCGAAGTTATGACAGTTATATCATTTGCGCTCATTGTTAAATAGGTCAAAGTGATTGGTGCAACTTTGTCTACTCATTGGTTGTTTATTTTTATGTTGCAAATATGATTTATTTCTTGATCTCATCAGTTACATGTCTCTAAACTTAATTTGACAATTTGCAATCTTATGACCAAAATTAGAGCAGTAAAAACAGTAACCATGGAAGAAATTTTGGTACCTAAAGGATGTCCTTCTTCTTGGCATTTGTTGTTCCATCTTCTGATATCTTGTTTTCTATCAGGGATTATCTTGTCTTTATTAGTTGTTGGTGGCAGAGTATTCACATGGTCTGATTGTCTTCTGACTTGGAACTTGATCATCTTTATTGGCTCTTTGATTCTTGAGCCACTTACATAGCCTAAAAAAATCTTCAACAAAGGAAATATTTGTTTTCTCAGAATGTCATTTAGTTATGCTGAGGCTTTAATGCTTGGAATATTTTGGAGATACAATGCTTTAAACTTCTCCATCTCTTTTTTGGTTTTTACTACCTCTTCTTCCAAGGCTTCACATCTAGACTTCTTCTCTGATAACTGTTGTTTCAGAATGTCCTCTATTTTCTTTGCCTCTTATAATTCCACTTTTAGCAGGGCAAGGTCTTCATCATGTTTTTTACTGTCTCTCTCGAATTGTATCAGAATTGTTTTTGTTTTTTCTTCTTAAATTTGAGTCTAGAAATTTCTTCTAGGTCACTAATGAGTTCTCCTTCCAAGTCAACCACAAGTTCTTCATCATTAACATCACTTCCTGTTCTTTTATTATCATAATCCTCTTTGTCCATAAGAATAAAGGAATTAACCTTATCTTCACAAGAAGAATCACTATTTGTGTCTCCTGAAGAGTCACCATTGTTTACACATAAACTTTTCTTTTTACCAAATCTCTTGGATTTGTACTTCTCTTCACCTTCAGAGTTCTGGTCCTTCTTCTTGTGTGGAAACTTAGATGAAAAATGACCTATCTTTCCATAGTTAAAAAGTTTGAAGGGAAACTTGCCTTGGTACTTGCCTGATCCTTTATTTAGTCTTCTCACAAATTTTTCTTCAATTTCATTAGGCTCAGAATCCTCATTCTTATCTGCTTTAAATGATGATTCTCTAGAGGTGGGTTTATCTTTACCTATCCTCATTTCATAAGAAGACATAGTTCCTAGAAGTTGATCAATAGACAAGATCTTAAGATCATTCAGTTATTCTATTACATAAACTTTTGGATTAAGTCTATTAGGTAGAGATCTTAAAATCTTCTGAACTAAAAATGCATCTTCAATATTCTCACCAAGACCCTTCATGGAATTCACAAGCTCCTCAACTCTTAATAAATATTTATTAACTGTTTCATCCTCATTCATCTTTAGTTGTTCAAATTTCAATCTATATGTATGAAGTTTGGCATCTTTTACTTTCTCATTTCCTTCGTAACTGCTAATGAGTTTATACCACATCCCTTTGGTAGAATCAAGATGCATTACCTTTACAAATTCATCTTTAGCAAGCCCACTCAAGATAAAATTCATTGCCTTTGCATTGAAGCTAAATTATAACTTACCATCTTTGGAAGTCAGAACAATAGGTTTAATATATCTAGTCTCTACAACATCACAAACATCAGCACCTAAGGCCATAATGTATGTTCTCATTCTAACCTTCCAGAATTAAAAATTTGTTCCATCAAACAGAGGAGGCTTATTGGTTGAAGTTCCTTCATAACTTGTCATGTTTAATTTTACTGATCTACCTTTCGCTAAGAGAAACCATCTCTGATACCAATTGTTGGAAATACTAAGACAACTGAGAGGGGGGGGGTGAATCAATTGTTATTGTGCTTAAACAATTTTACGTCTATTGAAATATTATTAATGTTATCCAAGTGATCATCAAGATTATGCAAGTCATGAACAACAAAAATAATAAAAATCAATCACACATATGATATACACAGAGGAAGATATTCATGAGGAAACCCATAAAGGGAGAAAATCTCTTCTTCTTAGAATGATAGGCAGTATTTTATGTTTTGTACATCATCTTTCTTTGAGCACCAACTCAAAATGAGGCTACAACCTCTTCTTTAACAAGATGAAACTTGTAGAGAGAACCAACCCTCTGATTTCTATATCACCCACTAGAAGGAAGTACCAACTTCCTGAGAGTTCTAGCACCAACTGGATGGAAGCACCAACTTCTAGTCATACAGGCACCAACCTGTATAATAGAGAACAATGGTTCTCCCTTGCACCACCCTACCACCCTGGTTTTTCTGGCTGCAACCAGATGGAATCTACAACTCCCTGTGTTCAAGCACCTAGTTGAAACTATGAGGACAATAGTCCTCCCAAGCACCACCCTACCACCCTAATATATACAAATTTTTACTTACTTGTTGTGTCTCTGATATGGTTTGTTATAGCTCCATGTTTCCTCTACCTTCTTTATCTTTTATTCTCTAATTTTCTTCCACTCCTTTCTTCTTCTATGCTCTTCTCTTTTTCTTCTTCTGCACCATGTTGCTTTGTCCAACTTCTCATTCACATTTATTCTTTGTTCTTCCTATGCATGGTATACACTACGCCTCTGACCTACACTTCAGATGTGACAACTCTTCTCTGCTCTACATGTCTTACTCACGCCGAGTTCTCTACCTGATCATCATTCGATCTCTTCATCTTCTCTGGTGGTTATTTTGAATCTGTTCATCATTAGCGGGTGTTATCCTGAGATTCTCTGGCTTCTCTGGAAGTCACAACTCTTCATCTTCTCTGGTAGTTACAATAAATCATTTTTGGCTTCTTTGGCTTCTAATCCCCTTCCTTCACGTGACCACCGGAAGTGACCAAATTCCTATTCCAAAGGCGCTTCCCGATCTCAGTATAGTGAGCACTAGATCCGCTTCTCAGTATGACCTTGGACGAATATCTCATGTAACCATGAGATTACGGGCATGTCCAAAGGTGGTTTGTATCAAACTAGTTTTTGCGCCACAATTTACCTCAAGCCTCCACATGTCCTTTTTCCAAAACCATGGTTTTGATTGCGTCCTGCCTTAAACTTTTTAAAGTTCATGCATCTTCAATCCCCACAATGTGACAGGATCATCGATCTCACGATATTGACGATGCTCCTGAACGGATGGTTTAGATTTGTTCTTTCATGATCTGTGGATCATATCTAACCTTTCTAAATCAACGACTGTGATTTATTTCATGATCCGGGCTTCGGGAGTTTCAAATATCAATGCTTTCTTTCCTCCATATGTCAATATTCTAGAGTTGACAACCCACTGGTGCATGTCCCTCTTGGATCAATGGTTGAGATCTCCTTCGGGTCTTAGGACTTCGAAGATTTTGAATCTCAACTTCTCGTTTCTTTTGACTGGATATTTTCCCAAATGGAATCTACTGAGATTTGTTCTCCTTAATCCAACGACTACCCTCTGCTCTGGAACTTCGGCCTTTTCAACTCTTCGTCACTTCTCTTTTCTATGAACGCTTTCACCTAGAGTCAACGATCTATTGACACGTACCCTCCTGCATGATCAATGATCATGAGTGTCTTCGGCACTTCGGGCTTCAGGAGTTTCAACTCCTATGTACTTGTTTCTCCTGGAATGCTTTCACCTGAATGCATAATCTTCTGACATGTATCCCTCCTGGCGATCAACAACCAGGGTCTTCTTTGGGTCTTGGTTGTTTGGGACTTTGGGACTTTAGGCTAATCGTTGCTTCATTATCCTCTGGAGTGGTCACCTGTTGAATATGTCATAGGTGGTGGAGACCGTTTGTTGTCAGTTAACACTTCCGCTTACACTATCCTTCCACTTAACTATATCAACGATTGAGAATGAACCTGAAGTGATCTTCAAATCGAACAACTGAGAGCGACTTCGTACCTTTCTCCTTCACGACTTCGGTACTTTTGACATTTTTTGGTGATGAAACACCCGAAGTAAATCTCCCAGATTGACGTAGCTTGCTTACGTCACTTGTTGACATGTCATGAGCCAATTTCCTCTTGACATTTATCATCAACTAATTATGCCATGTGTACTTGCTGACATGGTTTTCCACATTTCCTTGCTAATGTGGTCTGCCACATGTCCTTACTGAGGTGGTTTGTTGACGTGGTTGAGACGTGTAGGCAGTGTAGTGGAGTGTGAAGGCAGATCATGGTAGTGGAGTGTGACATGTAGCGAGTAGTAGAGTGTGACATTGGAGCGCGAAGGTGGTATGTATGAGTGGTTTGGTGGTTTACTCAGAGGGGGGGTTAGGAGGTAAGTGGTAATGAGTGAGGAGGGTCCAAGTTGAAAAGAAGGTGACACGTATGAGGATCCCACATGGGAAATACCACCAACTTGGACCCCCCCCCCCATGGTTAAAGGAAGAAAGGTCAGGGGGGTCGATATGCCATGTCAACCATAGATCTGAGTGCCCGATTATCTGTCGCTGAGATTAGTGCACCCTTCATCTAAATTATCTTTTCCTTCCACTTTAGAATGATCTGATGGATGAAATTTACTCTGTCTCTCTGGCTCTTCGGAATTCGGGGATTAAAAATATCAAACTTTGCTCCCCGTTTATCCTATCCTTTACTTAATTTTATCCGATGATCATGAAGACTCTCGAAGCAGATCCACAATCAAGGATTTTGATCTGGGTCATGTTTTTGTATGGTGCTTCCCTTCTGAACTTCGATCTCTGCATACTGTTTGTTTCTCTTCCTGAGGTTATGATTTTCCTATTTGCCATCGTTGTTGTTGTTCTTTTCATCAATGACAAGAACATGCTTCCTGTAAAACATGCCAACATATTTATTATGTTGGATGGATGCATTTTGTGAATGGGCCTTGCACCTTGAATAATTGTTAACGCTTGTACCTTGGATTTAATTTGGTCTATTATGTGTTATCTGAATGATCAACTTTGTGCCTTGATTAATTGATGGTTAGGATTGATGTAATAGATGATCATATACTCTATTTATTTAGTTAGTTGCTTGGATCATGGTGACGAAGTGGTGACATTGTGTCGTAGTGGTTTATTAATGGATTATTTGGTTTCATTAATATATGTGATTGATGCGTTGACGATGTGGACTATCTATTCTGATGTTTTAATTTTCCTAACACGGCTTCAAAAAAAAAAATTAAATTGTGGTTTTTCGTAGGTTGTTGTAATGATGGGGTCATTACTTATGGTATCAGAGCGGGTTTAACCCTGCGACTGTGGATCTACATGCCTTCCATTGAATTAATCCATTGATTAATACTCAACTCTAATTGGAATATTAACCTGTCCATGTGGTAATCATGGCTAGAGGATGCCACAGAAATTCATGACGTGGTTCCAGTGGAGGAGGCACAACACCTCTAGTAGCACCTGCACGAGAGGGTCCCATCCCCCAAGGAGAAGAACAAGTCTTGAGCACAAGAGGATTGTCGCGCAGGATGCATTGGGTCTAACAATGTGCTTCCAGGGAAATGATAGAGGCCTTGACTAACTGTCTATACTGAGATAAGGCCAGGGTGTCTGTACCCCTGAGGGTCTAGAACGCGCCCCAACGAGTGCTGGTAGCATTCGCGAGGAACTATAGAATATTAGTTTCCCGCGTTCATGAGTGAAAAGGATGGATCAGACACTGAGGCATGGTTGGAGAACAAGGCGATGTGCTTCGTACTTCGTGGTTATGACTTCCAACATGAAGGTACACATGGCGGTCTTCAGTTAAAGGGGAGAGCTCTTCTAAAGTGGAATACGTTGCTACCTCAGCTAAGCATGGTCGTTAGAGCCGTGTTATGGGAATGGTTCGATGAAAGGTTCAGGGAGAAGTAATTTTCGGAGGAACCCATGATTTCTAGCTTGATGAGTTCTATGCCTTATGACAAGGTGGTCGTACGGTGCCAAATTTGATATCAAATTTATGAATATACTCTAGTGTTCCCCACATTTGAACACGAAGAAGCTAGAGGCCAGAAAGTTTGTGTGTGGACTTAACTCTATCCTCCTACGAAGTTGAGGGTATAAATGCCTCAGAATTTTCACGATGCAGTCTAGTAGGCCTCTTAGCTAAAGAATAATTTACCATGGGAGTCAGGGAAGGACTCCTGGAAGACTGTCTGGACTGACGACATCTAGTGCACAACAACATTAGACAAAAAACTAGACAAGACATATTGGTATCAAGATACATCTCTAGAACCCTTTTTTAAGGCACCACGATGATGGGTTCCTCAATAGAGAACTCCCTACAGGGGACCATCACTTTAGGAACAACAACGGTTGGGACTATTTAGTGGAGAAGACCAGGGTTTTAGGTTGGCAGGCCAGTAGATACTACTTTGGGGACTAGGAGTACTAGACCAAAGACCGGATTTTGGACATGTGGAGAGCCACATTACCAATGTGGTCATCCAGTTGAGAGGGCCAGAGCAGTCAAGTCAAAAGGACACACTACTATTGTGAATATGAGAAAGGCCCATATGGTTCATGACCATGGAGAATAGTCGCCAGGCTGAGCACCAGTCCATTTTGCTCGAGGCATCAGGTACCATCGCCAACCAAAGTTTTAGCATTGTTAGATCCTAGTGCTACAAAGAACTCTATTTCTAGTACCGCACTAATGGGATTCGATAAAGGCATTGGACCAGACGAGTTTATATTTGTCGAAGTTGCATCGGGTGCCAACTGAATGGTTGGAGGAAGGGGTATGAACTGTATCCTTAACCCAGGGGAATAGTGTAACGAATTCTGACCTATATGTCACGATCTTAAGATATTATGATGTTGTGATCAATATGGACTGGTGGGAATCGCATGATGTGATACTTAAGTGCAATACACAACAGTTGAGTTCATCGATGATGAGAGACGACGATGGGTGATTTAGGAAGAAACCAGGGAGTTTCCCTAAGGTTCATCTCATCCCTACAGCTACGAAAGAGCATGCGCAAGGGATGCAAGCTTATGTGATCCATGCATTGAATGAAAAGGGTGTGGCGGAAGGGACTAGAAAACCTTCTAGTAGTACGCTAAATTATGGCTGTGATTCCCAGAAGAATTGCCAAGTGTGTCGCCTGAAGAAAGATGGAATTTAGCATCGACTTAGAATATGGAAATAAAATGATAGAAGGAACCCGTATCCATTACCAGGTATAGACATTTTTCATGATCAAATGAAAGGCACGACAGTGTATTCAAGATTGATTGGAAATCAGGTTATCACCAGTTACGATTTAAAGAGGACAATTTCTAAGACCGCTTTCAAACCATGGTTCAGACACTACGAGTTTACCGTTGGGCCATGGGGATAGAAAAATTCCCCAGAGGTAATCTTGAGCTTGATGAATGGAGTGTTCCGCGAATACTTGGACAAGTTTGTTCAAGTATTCATTGACGATATTTTGATATATTCTTGGATGATGGAAGAACATGACAAACATTTGCGCTTGGTACTACAATGTCTATGAGAGAACAAATTGTTTTGGAAAGTGTCGAATGCTCATTTTATCAATCAGAGATTCATTATTTAGGGCATGTCATCTCCGATGATGGTATCAATGTGGATATAGCTAAGGTGGAGGATATTATGGAATGTCCTGTGCCAAAAAATGTCACAGAAGTGCGTAGCTTCATGGGTTTAGTGATATATTATCGACGGTTCCTCGAGGGTTTTTCAAAGATAGAAAATATGATTACGGAATTGCAGAAGAAAAACAAGAAGTTTGTATGGACAGAGAAATGTGCGAAATCATTTCGAAGGCTCAAGGAGTTGTTGATGACATCACCGATACTAAATTTCCCTGATATGGAAGAGGACTTCTTTGTATGCACTAACGCATCCAAGGAAGGCTTAGGAAGAGTCCATGGATGATTTTAGGGGCTAAATTTTGCTCATGGGCTAAATTTCCATGGTTTTTCCAAAAATGAGATTCACTATTTTAAAAATGATTTGCCGAAATTTTGTAGGAAAAAATTATTTTACTTTAAAAATCGCCAAAATTTTATAAAAACTATATAAAATACTTAGAATTTTGAATATTTTTAAAAACATATCGCCAAACATTTATAGTAGACATATGAAGGATTATTAAGAGTCGCCAAGGTTTCTAAATTTTAAAATAAATTTCCATCCTTAAAATCATCCCTGGAAGAGTCTTGATGTAAGGTGGTCGAGTGATTGCTTACATCTCGAGAAAGTTAAGAAAGCATGAAAAGAACTATGTGACACATGAATTGGAGTTGTTAGCCATTGTGAATGCTTTGAGAGTGTGGGGACACTACCTGATTGGAAGAAATTTAAAACAAAAATAAAACGGACCACTGTGGTTCGCAACATCTTATTACACAAAGTGACTTGAACGTGCGGCAAAGACATTGGTCAGAACTATTTAGCGAGTATTATTTGAGATTACTGCATATAAGGAACTGTGAATAGAGTTGTGTAAGATTTGAGTCAGATACCCCGCATGTTGTCGGTGGTGCCTCTTCAGACGAATCTTCGTGAAATTATTCTAATTACAGTGCGACGATGACTAGCATCAAGAGGTTAAGGAATTTATCAGAAAAAACACCTTGTTGGTACCATAATTTGAGGGATTTATTTTGGACAACAATGGATTATTGAGATATAATAACTAGATTTACTTATCTCCCAATGACAAATTGAGAGGTTTGATCTTAAACGAAGCTCATAGAGAAGTGTACATCACTCATATTGGAGTGATTAAAATGAGGGCAGACTTTAATCCCTCATTCTTCTGGTAGGGATGAAGGCGGACATGGTTATATATGTGGAGAGGTGTCCAGGGTGTCAGTGAGTAAAGGTTGAACGTAGAAATCCAACAGGATTAATACAACCACATGATTTTCTGGAATTGAAATTGGAGGTCATTTCAATGGACTTTATAGTGGGGATTTTCATTAATGGCAAGGAGGCACGACTAAATTTTTGTGATAGTTGACACTCTGATGAAGAGTGCACACCTGTGTCCATGTGCATATGACACATCAGGCACTAGGTATAGCTAGAGCTATATCAACAAGATATTGAAACTTCCAAATGTACCAAAAGGATCATATCCGATCGAGGATTAGTGTTACAGGACAATTTTGTACTAGTTTCCAAGAGGCCTTAGGAACCCCACTTAACCTTAGTATTGAGAATCACCCGGAGGAAGATGAGAAGACAGATCAAATGAACCAAACTTGGTAAGGTTGTTTTGTGTATGCATATATTGGACCAACAGAAACGTTGGGAATATTTTTTTCCATTGGTAGAGTTGGCTTACAAAAATAGCTATCAAAGCACCATTAATATGGCACCATTTGAGTTTATTTATGGGCTACCATGTCAGACGCTTTAGATTTGGGATCGACTCAAGGATGGGGTCTTGGTAGGATCGAAAAAAATCCAAGAATTGAAAGAACAAATACACATGATACAAAAGGGGATGGAAGAAGTGCTGGATCAACAAAAGGATTGTCGATGCACTTTGCGTCGACCATAATTATGGAGTAGGCCTATCAGCTAGTCGTGCCTCATTCCTTGAGGCGTTGTGCGATGTTTTTCTTATATCTATTGCAACAATATGTCAGTGATCCTACACGTTTGATTGACTTTAGTTCCTTCTGGGTGTCGGACGAGGGTGCACTCACGACGGAGCCAATCCGCATTTTGGACCATCGCATTCGACAACTACAGTGTCAAACGGTTGATCATGTCAAGGTATAGTGGGAAAATTATAGTCCACACTTGGCTAACTAGGAGGATGCATATGATATGCGTCAGCAGTTTCAATTTTTTTTTTATAGCTAGACATTTAGATAATGTCAGACACTTTATTTCCGCACTTGTATACTATGAAACTTCGGGATGAAGTTTAAAACAAGAGGGGGTGTATGTAACATCCTACTCTTGCACATACCTGATTGGACTTATTCTTTGAGGACACTTGTGTGCAAGTGATCTGTTTCATTATATGATTGACTATTTCGATTTTGGATTATGATGATGTTGTGGATATGACGATACGTTATTTGTTTATATTTATATCGATAGGTGTTATTGACTGGTTTCTCCTGAGTGTGCAGGAATCATGATGGATTGAGGATGTTGATGGCATCGATGGACCTCCTTGGACTCCAGATCGAGTCAGGGAGTGGACTGTATATGGTTTGAGTTTTTGATATTGCATATGTGACTTATGACTGGTATATTATGATGTTGCTTTTGGATCACTGACATGTTTCGTTGATGTATGCAGGCTAACAATATATTTCTAACTAGACTCACATTCGGAGTAAAGGGGTCATGCACGACAACCATAGATATTGAGGGAGAGGTGTGGCAGTAGCCTTGTGGCAGCCTACTAGCATTCTCATCGTGGATCAAACTACAGGTTAATGATTACCTAGTTCGAGATATCCACGATGTCGCGAGGGAATACTGTGACAGTCACTCATGATGATTGTAAGGGGCACGCAATAAGGCAGGGTCCTTATTCCTTATAGGCCCTTAGTCTCCCACAAGGTCACCTAACGAAGTATTGACTCCAAGGGCGGACATCTACCAAAATCAGTTAAAAGGCGAGTGGCACCCTTGGATCACGTAGTGCATCTTGAAGGGCACACCGCATAAATAAAACATGAATGCAGGCAAGTGGCACCCTTGGAGAACATAATGCGTCTTGAAGGGAATGTCGCGATTTTTAACAACGGTGAGTTATTGTACCTAGTACCTAGAAAACTGTGTCTCCTTAGAACTTGGTCAGCCTTAAAATGAATGTTGCATGAGTAAAGATTAATGATTATACAATTCCCTTAAAAACACTTATTGTTGAGTCTAAAGAATTTAAATCCTAGGTCTAAGTAGGTCTTCCTAACTAAAATTTAATTAAGCAAGTAATAAAGGGGGGGATGAAGAAAATGGGGGTGAAAATTAAATAAATTTTTTTTAATGAAGGATTAAATCATTTAAAAGATAAATTTTTGGTGAAGTACAAAACCTGCTAATTTAGAACTTAGACCAAAAAAGGGAAACTTAAATACAAAAGGAATGTGGAACATAAAAGGGAATCTAGTCTACGAAACTTTCTAATTTTTAACTCAACTAATCTTTAAGAAAGGTGTCATTCATTAAGGGAATAAAGGGACATCGAGGAGAATATTTAGGAACACCTTTAGGTGGGTGAGGAAAATTGGAAAATTAAATTAATTAATTAAATGAATTTCTAGTGCAACTAAGGGATCGGGTTATAAGTGTATGGGGGAGAATTTTCCTAATTAATTATTAATAAAAATAATTTAACGTGCGTTTTGGAAGCAAGTCACTAAGAAAACTCTATAAAATAAATGGTGGAGAGGAATGGATCACGTCGGGTAGGTGTAAGGTTACGCTGCCAATATTTTTCTTGACTGATTTTTCTTGTGGGAGTTGGGATGCCCAACTCGATTAGAGAGTGGTACCTCGGACTTACGAGGCAAGCTGGGAGCTATCTTTTCTATGGTTTGTGCGTGTGGCCCATTTGCGGCTCAGGGGGCTCAGGAGGAAGAAGAGTACCCCTAGAGTTGGTTGGGAGGTACCAGTCAGGTCTCAACGATTAGCAAGCAGGAGTTGGACGGAGTGCAAGCGTGAGACAACCACTTCGGATTTTGTGCCTTCGATTATGGTATGCATGTGTAAAATTTTGCATTTGTATATTAGTTAAAGTAATTGTATTTTTCTTTATATATTGATGAATGTTGTAATGGATTTTGGCATAGAAGTTGGTAATTTTGATTGAGATTGTTCTGTTCAATAAAATGAAAATTGTTCTGGTTATTTAAAAAGGATTTATGGTTTATTTCATGTTTATCACGCGTTGCCATGGGTGGTTTCTCACTTGACCTTATTAATCCTCCCTGCAACACTTCTTCCCAAGATGTTCAGTCCATAGACTCATCGGTTTATTGACTAGATTTCTTTCGCTACCTCTATGACCTATCTTAGTTTTCTCGCTTCTAGATGTGATTAAACCCTTGCGCTCTATGAAAAAATTGCCCAGAAAAGGAGTTGTTTCCCTTGCGATTTTATTGTTGTCTTTGCATTCTTGATGAAGTTAACCCAACCCTTTGAAAAATTTTCACCTGCATAGTGATCTATCACTTCTCTATAATGATTTGTCTCTTCCCACCCAAATCCACTTAGATTCCTATAGTCTTTGTTGATCTTTGCACACAACAAACAAGTGTATGCCTAGTGTGTGCAAGAGGGGTATTGCTTGTTGTTTTGTTTGATCCTTTACGCAACAAAATGTGAACACCCTGCATGTGTGTGTGAGAGAGAGAGAGACCCAGTGATGGGTCCCTCTGAACCTACCTCTACTTCACTCTGCACTTGCTTAGCTTGACAACATTTTAAGGGTCCTTTAACTCAGAAATCCCTTCCGTTGCTAGCATTTGGGTTTCCATATCTTGGCACAAGCATTTCTCCCCCAAACTGCAAGCTCATTCCTGGAAAGCAAACCCAAAACTGAATGTTGTTCTTGGCACGATCATTTCGCCCCAAAATCATGAACTCATTCTTGGAAAACAAATGTGAAACTAAATTTTGTGCTTGGAAAACGCATTTCGCCCAAAATCGCGAGCTCATTCCCAACAAGTAAACCCAAAATTAATTGTTGTGTTTGGCACAAAATTTCTCCCAAATCACGAGCTCCCTCTTGGTGATGCTAGTCCCCAAATTTACCTCTGCATTTATGCTTAATAAATGCCCAGTGCAAGGATGCATGTTCTTTGGGTTTGGATGTGTACTGGGATAGGATTCCTTCCCTTTTTCTCAGCGAATTCAGAATTACCTTACCCAACACTTTGTTATCCTTACCCAGTGAAGTGGTGGTCCTGGCTCGGCAAAATTTCCTTCTTTTCACTTCAGTGATTTTCTTGTTGTGTTTTTCCTTACTCGATGAGATGGTATTCACTCTACCCAAGCCCAGAATGCACCTTTCATCTCTACTTTTACTCCTTAATCTCTTACTTTCTTTAATTCACAGAAACCTTAAAAGTACCTTCTAAGAATTGAAGGACTGAATCTGGTTGAAGTTCAGTACTAGTACAACTTATCACCTTAGGTTAGACAACTGACTACTTTTGTTTGCAAACTTTATGAATTTAAATTGGTGGATCACTGGGCACCTGGAATAATGGTGAGGATTGAGTCAATAGCTCATTGCACCTTGAATTAAATCGATAGTTTACTCTTGAGAAATGACTACTTGATGATTGATGAAGGATTAAGTTTTTGGTTACTTGTGCCTTGGATTATGCCCTGTTTAGATATTTAGATTACTATGCGCATTAAAAAATGATGATGTAGGTTAGTCAAGTGATTAATATTAAATACGTGCATTGATTAATGTTTTTGATGTTTAAATCAAGAACTATATCATGCACACTTCTCGAAAATAAAGTCCAATTTTCATGCATCGTGAAGTTTATAGATGTGTAAAGGAGGGTGTAATTAATTCTTCTTGCGCCATGAGCAGTAATGATGTTAATTATTGTTAAAATTCATTGTTTTATTAACCACGTGCCTTGAATAATGAGATGTAGTCCTTGCACCTTGATTCAGGATTAATAAGGCATGACAGGTTTGGGATTAGACATCCCTTGCACAATGGAATACAAATGAATGAGAAATCTTGCGCTATGGATCTTGTGGATGCATGTGGTTTACAATTTGTTTATTCTTACGTGATTAAATAAGGTTGACTTATGATGGATTTATTAATTGTATGCTCTTGCACCTTGCAAAATAAAATCGATCACTCTTGCATCTTGAATTGTGTTGGCTAAATGATGGATTAATTAAGTAGAATGTCCGTGCACAGTTCAATAATGTGAGGTATTTTTGGTTGATTAACTAAACTCCTTGCTCACACTGAGTTATATTGTAATAAATGATGTTCTTAGAAATTATTCTTCTAGCACGTAATGGATATTTGTTATGTTGGATGGTTGTATTTTGTGACTAGTCCTTATGCCTCGAATAATTGTTAACACTTGTGCCTTGGATTTAATTTAATCTATTATGTGTTGTCTGAATGATCACCTTTGCGCCTTGATTAATTCATGCTTAGTATTGATGGATTGATGTGACCGATGATCGTAGACTCTATTGATTTAGCTAGTTTCTTGGATCATGGTGACGAGGTGGCGGCATTGTGTCGTAGTGGTTTATTAATGCATTATTTGGTTTCATTAATAAATGTGATTGATGCATTGATGATGTGGACTGTCTATTATAATGTTTTAATTTTCCTAACACAACTTAAAAAAAAAAAAATTGACCTATTGTATGTCATTGGTTGTCGTAACGGTGGGGTTGTTACTTTCCTCCCCTCTTTGTCAACGGTGCCTTCAAAGTCCTATGATTTAGGACTTTCCTGAGGAACATGTTGAATAACATTGCTTGCACTATGGTCAAACTTTTGAATAGCTAAGAAATACAATTCCCCATTTGCATTACAAGCATTCCCATCACATTTGTTAGTCCCAAAAGAAGTGGTATAATAACAATTTGTTGATGCCTTAAAAATAAAATATTATATATCTGACGAAGCCATCACTTCTCACTAAGAACATATAATGATACAAATTATCACCCTCCCAATGACAATTTTATAACTTGCAAAATGATCTTTTCCCTCTAAAATGCCCCCCCCCGCAAAAAAAAAAAATTCCCTTCAAAATTTCCCAACAAAATGTTCCCCAAACTTTCCCCCGAAAATATTCCCTCCAAAATTCTCCCCTCAATTTTTTCCCTCCAAAATTTCCCCCCAATTTTTTCCCTTTATTACTTTCCCCTCAAAATTAAAAACAACTTTTACTCTTTTATTTCATTGTTTACTTGTTAATTACAACAATTTTCATGTTTTTTTATTTATCACACATTCATTAAACATAACTATGATCCATATAATTTTAGGCATATAAATAGACAATCTTCTTCATTTTTATTTATCCCAAATTCGTTACATTAACAATAATTTATATCATTTATGCCATATATACATAGTCTTGTTTTGTCTTTTTACATTGCTTGAAATCTTGGGCATTATTCGTTAAATAATTTGGAGCACGCTACAAGGGAGAAACATCGAGAAGACATTCGAGGAGAATTTATCATTTCAAAGGTTAGTTATTTTTTAAATTCTTACTATTTACCAAAAACACATTTATAAGATCATCTTTGAATCACATAAGAATTTTTCATGCGAAAATTATAAAAACCCTAAATTTTTTTATATGTTTTCTAAAACATTTCTAAAAAAATCACAACTTTTTAAAAAAATTGAGGCCTTTTTCAAAGAAATTTTAACAAAATTCTTAAGATTTTTTGAAAAAAAGAAGAGAAAAAAGGAAAATTTAGGTATAGATTTTTGGAAAAATTTACTCTTTTTATTGTTTTTTGTTGAAAATTTTATAGTTTTAACCCATGGTGGTTATAGGGAGGAATTCCCCTCACACACAATACCATGATTTGGCCTAAAGGGGCACTCAGGAGGATGCATGAAATCTCCCTAGCCCATCGGCGACCAAGCCCCATGTTCGGCCAATATTTGGCCGCGAGGATGGGGAAATGATGGGCATCACCCTAGACCCCCCTCAGCCAAGGCACAATCTCGTGGGATGATGACTTGGTTTCGGGACCATGCCTTAGTCGTGGGGAGACTAGGTGGATTCCCAACATCGCCCCAACCCATTCATCCTACGCCCAAGTCATGGGCACTTCCATGGATTGGTTGCAGGGTTAGATGGGGAAATGTCTGGCATCGCCTTATCCCCTGTAAGCTAAGACTTGGTCCCAGCATCGCCCCAATAACTCCATGGGTCAATTTTTTTATTTTTTTTTTAACTTAGTTCTTATATTCAATGTTTTTATTTTAATTTATTATAATGTAAAATGCCTTTTTTTCTATAGGAAAAATGGTAGGAAAGAGATTATCTATGAATATATCTAGATCATGAACTAGAATAATGACATCAAAAATTGCAATTGAACCTCCAGGAATGCTAGGAAACAAATTGATATCAAAACTCCTAAGTTTTCAAGGGAAATGAAGAATGTTAGAGAGTGAAAATCTGTGGAAGGTGAAAACAAACTAGAATATTCTTGGTTTGTTAGAGACAAGTAAGACAACAATGGAGAATATCTATATTTCTATTGTGCTGAGTTAGAACACATGTAAGGAAATTATCAGGCACTTGGCTTGTTACGAGATATATGTTTGGTGCCAACCAAAGATATTGCTTATGCACTCGTCAAACAAGGTAGGACTTATATCAATATTAGGTATTGTTTGAAATTGAAAAATTATTAGAAGGATGAATGTTTTATAGAATTATTTGCATCCATCATTGATGAAATTGAGAAAGACATTGTAGGTTTTTTTATTTTTGTTTTTTGTATCCTTTATTATTTTTAGTACATCATGTTAATTTTTTAATTTTATTTAACATGGAAATGTTATATTTTATTTTTACAGGATTTTGTTGAACAACTTTCACATATGTTAGTGGGGATTTAATCTATAGATAATAATATCATGGATGTCATCAACGCTTTTCATATTGAAAAGACACAAGAAGGAAGGTGTTATCACTCCAGGAAAATCTCATAGGCTGTAAGTCAAAGATGCCTGGTAACTCAATCTTTTTGGAAACTATTTTCTCAATATTAGGTGTGGGTTTTGGATCAAGATGAATATATTAAACTCTGGATTATATTTTCAATACAGTCTTAACTATAATCATGCAACACAAGGCCTTCAAGTGCTATTGTCAGATAGGTTTGTATAACAAATGGATAAGAAAACTAATCAATTAACCAAAACATACATAAAACCATATATATGATGGGTCAACAAACTAGCCAAGGATGCTTGTGATTCTTGCTTAACAATCAAAATATATGGAATGATCCTCAAAATGAGGTCAATCCCATATTTCATGGTCTTCATATCTTGTAGAGTCATGGTGCAATGCAGAATAGCCTTCCAAGGCTGAGTGATGACTCTTCCAAGAGATACAATTCGAATTTGTTGAGGTGTGCAAAAACCCTGATTTTTTGCCTTTGTAAAAGGTACCAAAAATGATTGAAACACATCTTCTCTCCCTTATCCATCAAAAATAGCTATTGGATCTGACTTGACAATTCAAAAAATGTCCATTCGAAGAGGTTTCAAACCGTTCCAACTCAAAAAATCCCGATCTGGGCAAACATTCGGTCATCTTGGCAGTGACAAGATTTCGGTGGTTAACACTAGCAAAACTGGGTTCTTTAACTACCAAAATCTCTGCTTTCGGTGGTTAATGAAGGCGAAATTCAGGGCTAGTTAACCACCGAAAGTGCAAGTTTTCCAAAAATAAACTGCCTTGGGAAAAATCAAATTTCCCAGCCGTGGAAAGGCCTTTTCACATGCTCAAATAGTCGATTAACAACTAGACATCCTAAGATTTCCAATGGTACTTTCAGATATGAATTTGGAGCTCGGGATGAAAATCAAAAGTTCCCTGCAAGATTAGGCATCATTATTCAAAAAATTGCTAGTGCGTTTGATCGCTAACATCTGTCTCCAACTGGGATGGAGACCTCCCTGTGAGTTTTCCAAGAACCTGGCAAACCTTGTGCCTTTAGTATTGGGCATGGAGTTATTCATCCTTTTCAATTTATCATATGACTTTGGAAATTCCGTGTCGATTATTATAGAAATAGTACACTCATCAGGTGGATGACAAAGTACTCTAAAAGCTCGTAGTAGCTTTACGTTGTTCCTGAGATTTATCTTTACAATCAGCTCCAGCAGATTGTTTGTGTCCTGTAGTTCTAGCTATGACTGTTTCATCAACAATAAACTTTAAAGTTCCAACCTTTGTGTTTTTACCATCATAAAACTTGGCAAAGAATTCTTTTATTTCACTCCTAGAAGCTACAACCCTTAACCCCCTCTGGCTTCCCCTTTTCCATTACAAAGCCTATTTTAAATAGCAAAAAAAACAATAACTATTTTCTAACTTTATGGAAAACTAAATCATAATAAAATCTGAAACAAACTAATTTGTTTCAAAGATGTCTCGAATTGCTGGAAAATCTAGGATTTTCTGCCATCTTATCATCAATGAATTTGGGTTGCCACCTGTCTATATCTTTAACCGTATATTCCTCAATCGTTGGCTTGAACCCTAAATCTGCTTCAAATAGAAAAGTCAATGCAATTTGATTTCAATAGGATCAAGAGAACCCTTCAATAGGATCAAGAGCATCTTCTAATTTCGAAAGGCACAACTGGGAGAGATTTACAGGCATAAATGTATAAATTTTGTTAAAGATCCAAGATTATAAGAATCTTTGATCAATTTCTTTTATCTCCTTACCTCACTTGATTCAACACATATGTCATATGCAAAGAGAAACTGCAACTTACAGACACCTTTTATTATGCTCAGAATACTACCATCTAAATAGAACCCCATTTAGAACAACGATCTTTTTCTTCTGCTAAACTTTCTTGCACATCGATCACCAAGAGCAAGTCAATATTTCCTCTGCTTCAAAATATTCTGTCAAAACTGACTTACCATTATCCCTGGAAGCAACAGAGTGAGCATTATCTAGAAGTTTATTGATCTCTCGTACCGCACTGAGTTGGTTATTAAAAGACTGGAATCCCAACATTCGTTCAACCATTCTTCTCTAAACTATGCTGACAACATTTTCAGCAGATGAACCCCGGGCAATTATTTCCCGCAAGTGCCTCAAGATCATGGACAACGTACCAAAGGAGTCTCTTCTGGTCTTATCACTCAGTGCATCAACATCATTTTCAAGACAATCTGCTACATGGCTCAACACAACATTACAAGGCTCTAGAAAAATCTGCACCCCTTCATCGGATATAAAATCTACAGTCCTCGCAAGCAGAAGCAAAAGAGCTTCAATAATAGTAGGCGACAACTTTTGCGATGCAGAAAGAACTTCAACCAGCTACTTGTATCCATATCCATATGAGGTATGAATGAAATAATTCATCAAATGGGCAAGCAAACAATACACATTAGGTGCTCTACACCGCTCACAATCACAATCCTCAACTTCTTTCACTTGAATTTTTCGATGAGCACAATGCCATTCACCATTCTTTTGCCTGACGTGGGTCCCCAGGAAGGGATTTGCATAATTTGATTTCTCTGACGAAGCTACCATAGTCGTAGTCACTGCAGTCTTGTCTTCTGTGAAATATATATCTTCATAACTAATCTCACAATTCATTTCTGGATCATGACCAGTAATGAACAAAGTCATTGCTTGATATGGGCATGATTGGTACAAAAGTTGTGTTGAAGAAACTTTGAAACTTTTCTGGATGGTGTGCAACACATGTTGTCACTATCGTGGGTAGAGATAACACTGATCCCAAAAGATTGAGCTGCAAGTCGGTGACAGTAGCAATGCCAACACCCAACAGGAGGATCACAAGTGAAAACTGGATTTTCCGGCTGAAATCCTTCTTGAAAAAGAGAGTTTCCAAAAGAACACTATAAGGAATAATTGCCAACTTGGTCATCTGATAGAATCCAACAGAGTTGAAACCCAGGCAAAGGTTCAAAAGTCCAATAGAGATACCATTCAAAATACCAAATCCCATTACAGCCCATGCATCAAATGGCTTATGTTCAAACAATTTCAACCATAATGCTATATGCAGAGAACAGAATGTAACCAGAAGATTCCAGTTGGTCAATGTTGTTGGATCATGTTGTCATTGATGCCAATGGTTTGTCATTGATGCCAATAGGTTTGATTACTTGGGAGATTGTTGGATCATATGTCATTGATGTAAATGGTTTGGTTTGATTGATGTCACTGGTTGATGCCAAGTAATTGATTGATATGATTCCCTTGATGAGAATGTTATATGTCCAAGTGGAAACCAATTGATGCAAAGGTAAACAAATTGATGAACTCCAAAGTGGTCCCCTTATGGTGAAAGCCCTCACGGGAAGACGCTTTGCGGATT
>ML789872.1:202744-238641 GCA_009831015.1 Picea engelmannii | reverse complement strand
AAACAATTAAAAGAGGTTGGAGTGCCTAGGAAATGTAATGCTTTGATCATTATTGATAATAAAATGCATCGATGTCTACCAGACAAACAAGTACAAGAGTTATAGGGGGGTATTATTCCAAGAGAGAGGGGGATTAAGGGGATAAGTATTTTTATTATATTTTATTTACCCATCTTAGTTGTAATTGAGAAAAGTGTTTACATGATCTTCTTGGGGAAGGCCATGTGGTTCTTGATTTTAGGTAATTATATAAACACCTCTTGTGGGTTGTTTGGGGTTTCATTCTTCATTTTGTTCTTCATTCATTGTTTCTCATTCATTATTCTTCATTCATTCTTGATATTGGCTTGGGAAGGAAAAAACAATTGTTGGGAAAGAAGCCATTGTTGGTTGAATGTAGTGATTGTTGGTGTATTCCAGCCATGAATTGGTGCCTACATGCCTGAGATGCATTGGCATGTTCTAAAATTTGTTCACAGTTGTGAATCCTAAGAGTCTTGGCATGGAGATTCTTGACCAAATGCACTAGAGTCCTAGAAAGAGGTGGACATATTGAGGGAATATGTGGTAGTGAAGGGAGTTCATTGTCTTTGGGTGGTGCAGGTTAGAGAGAAGAGAGTTGGTGTACTTTGGATTGTTGTGCATTGAGAAACCTATGAGAGATTGAGTGTTGACTAGTTTGGGAAGCTGAGTGTCACTCTGGATATCATCCTCATGGATTCATAGCACTGGCTCAGGGGTGACCTATTGTTGAGATTTGAAAAAAAAAAAAGGTCTAAATTTGGGTGGAACATCCTTGGTATGCAACCAGTTGGTGATTAATTTTTTTAATATAAGTTCTCTCTATCATGTGTTTCTATGCTTGTATATTTTATTTCCACTGTGTATTAATTATTATCTCTGAGAATTATTTTTATAATATGCATGCTTGATGGTTATTGTTGTGCATGTCATATTATTTATTTCTTTTATGTTGTGGCATGAATCTTGATTATTGCACGTGGATCTTTCATGCTTCTTTATTAATTAAATGTTATCATAATTCAAAATAACTTCAAGAAGTGTGTTTTTGAAGTAGGGTGGCCCGGTCTTGGTTTTTGGGTACGTTACACTTGTTGAGAAAATTTACTACAACAACGACATATTTATTTCCAATGATTAAATGTTGCATCTTCTTTATATATTTGTTCTACATTTGAAATCTAATTTTGAGTTGCATATTGGGAATTTGTCACAGCAAAAACACAATTTGTTGGAATATACATGTGTTGATTTGTGGTATAAATATTTTATGAACTCACGCTGCTATAATAGTTATGCTCAATTGTTTAACGAATATTCGTTAAAGATGTATTTCATTCACACATAAGTTGTTGGCCCATTAAATGGTAATTCTCATTGAGATTATATTGTAAAGGGACTCATATTTACATATAACATTTTCTATTTTAACATTTCATAGTCATTCATTAGGAATAAGGTTTGATATGATTGTAAATATTTTTGTACTTTGAATATCATACCTTGTATATTATTGGTCATATTGATCATAGAAAGTTTCTTCCAAAAAGTCCCAAAATCTTGTCTTCCTTAGCCCATATTGAAGCTATCATTTTAATAAGTTAACCAAAGTCCTTAATCCTTGTCCATACATGCCTTACTTACAACAATAGGATTAATTTTGACTTTATAGGAAATCCCTTGGGTTAGAGACCATATCCTAGAATATTATAAGATGAATATTGATTATTCATATGGATTGTGGAGTGTGAAGGTGTAGAAATTTAATATAACCCCTTGCCTCTGCAAACTAGAAGTCGCTTGGATAAACATGGTGGATTTCTATGAATTATAGAGCCAACAGACAAAATTGAAAAAACACTATCACATCCTTTGAAAACCACATATCTAATTTACAGAAAATTACTTCGTAGTAATTGTAGTAGATAAAGATGAGTAATGCTCCATATACGAACCAATTAATTTTTTTTTAATTAATGAAAATCTCGTCGAAAATTAAATGATCTTCTAGGAGTTCGTTGATAGTGTGACTAATGTAAAATTATTTGTCTGACTCAACCAATGTTAGAATTACAACAATTTTTTTAGCACGTTGTCTCTCTTGCAACAAACAGGGATGAAATTTCACCATTCATTCATTAAGATTACGAAAAACCTACGAAGAAGAATAGTCGATCTTACGATAGAAATAAGACGATAATTGCTTCCGACTTTGGTCAATCATACTCAAGTTTTGTCGATGTTATGACAGTTGTTGGTTGATCATACAATGACAATGACTTTGGCAGTGGTCAATTGTGCTCCAAGTTCGTCGTAGGTTGGTTGTAATTCCTATCAAGTGGCGATGGACATTGGACGATCCTATGACGAACCTGCGGTGACAATGGTTGTGGAAATTGGTTGATTGTGGTCCAAGTACATCATAGGTTGGTCACTCTTACGACGAACTTATGATGAAAATTCATGGATTTTTTATGATCGTATTTCGATTGTACTATGGACTTTTTCATCTGTATTGTGATGATAGATTGTTCTGTCAAACATACGATGGAACCATAGTTCATTGCAATTGCAATTATCGTGATGCAACTAAAAATGGGTTGTAGGATTCATCGTACTTGGGACGTTTTGGGGATGAACCTTCATTAGTAAATTCTTAAAATATGAGCCCAATGTGCTAGTGTGAAAATACTAAATTAGTTGGAGAGGCAAGAGAAAAATGGATCAAGATCAATACATGAGGAAGAAGGAAAGCACCATGAAATAAGAGATAACTATAGAATACCTAGTCACACAATAAGTGTTATTAGAACTCATAGACATCACTCATCTCCTTATTCACCTAGGAATTTTTATGCATCTGAGGATTCAAGGAGTAGTCTAGAAGTGTCTCGTGTTAAGTGTCAAAGAATAAGATATGACTTGGACATTTTTCAAGGAGAGCTTAGGAATATTAAGCCACCATAATTTGATGGTGAAAGAGAAAGGGAAGATGATATTGAATCACGGTTTCTTGTAATCAAAAAATATTTTTTAGTTGCACAAATACTCATCTAACCTAGAAGCTAGGATTTCTACATACCATTTGTATGGAAGAGTTGTTATGTGGTCGCATCAATTGAAGAAAGTTGAACACATCAATTAGATTAGGATCACTTGGAAGCATTTCAAGAAATATTTTTAGTAGGAGTATCTTTCAAAGCACTGTTATGAAAAGAAGATGAAATATTTCTTTCAACTCAGGTTAGGGAGCATGACCATGGGAGAATATGAAAATAATTTCTTGGGATTGTTGAAGTATGTGGGGTTTATCAAGGATGAAAAGGTGAATATACATAGGTTTTTGAGTGGAATTCCATCTTTCTATAAATACAATATCCAATATGATGAGCCTATAACTTTTATAGAGACCATTAGAAAAGATAAGTAGTTATATGAGCAAGGAAAGGGAAAAAAATATTTGCAGAAATCTTGGAAGGATAAGAAGAAGGAGAAATTTGATCAGAGAAGGAAGGGATTCAAACCTCCTTTCAATATAAATAGTCCTAATAAAAATCAGCAAGGTCATTTGTTTAAGAATGAATCCAAGAGGGAACTCTCCTTGGGGAAAAGGGGAATACCACCAATAAAATGTTGGGATTGTAAAGAAGATCACATGTATAAGGATTTCCCTCACTGAGAAGAAAATACAAGTTCATTTCACAACATCCAAGAGGATACTACAATAGAAGAAATGGGAAGAAATATTCCAAGAATATATACATCCTTGGAAAATAGACTAGCAGAACACCAATCCCATATGATTGAGGTGGAAGGTAAGATCATTAATCATCATGTTTCTATTTTAATTGACTCAAGAGCAAGCCATAGTTACATTGATCCTAAAATAATGGATAGATTTCATTTGGAGAAAAGAAAGGATGAAAATCATGTTTGGTTCAGCTAGCCATTGGAACCAAAAGAAGTGTTAAGCCCAAAATAGTGGCACATTACCCATTAATTGGGGAATATTACATTAGTAATGTTATTTATTTATGTCGGCTTGGGTCCATTAGTTGTAAATGTACCTCCTAGTCTCTTATATATACCAAGGAGACCTTTTCATTTGGAATCATCTTGTATTTGGAAATTTATATGGTGTATAAGGAGGTTTCCCCCTTGAAGAGGCTTATTATCTAAAATTATCTCTTTTTCAAGGTTTTGAGTACTTGTTTTGAGGTTTTTTTATGCTATTTTAATATTTGGTTCTTAACATTTGGTATCAGAGCTCAAGATCTTGGGGTTTCAGTGCTTCATCTGAGACACCTTGTAATTTTCGTTATAATTTTTTTTCTACGACGTTTTAGAAGGAACCCCTTGGATGATATTTAGTAGATCGATAAATGTATGGGGATTTCAAATTTCATCTCTTGATGCCTTACACTTTTGTAGATATAGCCTGTGTAAGATCGGGTTTTGGAATCATCCTAAATTTATCCATCGCGGAATTTTTCATATAAATTTTTTTTGTGACTTTTTAGACCCTGAAACCTAGAGGATATTCATAGAAATTATCAAGGTATCTTTGATAAAAATTTCAGCTTTTGGGTCATCCTACTTTTGTAGATACACCTTGTGTAAGATAGGGTATATGACTAGTCATATTAACTAGTCTCAAAAAATTGTTCCGGGTAAAACAATTATATCTTCTTCAGTGAGTATCCAAATTAAGTGAGACCAGTTTCATTGGATAGTGAACAGTCTGTAGTGATTCTGGTGCAAGTTTTAGAATCAAATATCATATATTGTGCTCTTGGCACTCTTTACAAGTACGCTCTCTTGGAAGGGATAAAAACCAACAAGGTGTGGGGAAGTTACCATAACTTCCACTTGGCACATCCAATTTTGATCAGACCTGTGGAATTTCAAAGAAGACGTATCAAAGAATGACAAAATGAAATTTTCAGACCCAGAAGGACTGAAATATTAGAGATACAACAAAATAAATATTGTCTAGCAGAACCACCTCGAAATAAAGATTTAAAAGTGATACTTGGCCAACATGCCACCAAAAAAGGGAAATTATACACCAAATACGCTCCAGATAGTCCTACTTGGACTCTTGATGAAGATGAAGAAATGCACAGGGACATAAATGATTTACAAAAAAAGACAGTAACAAAAGATGAACTACAAGGGATGATGGATTCAACTAAAGCTATGTTGGAGGAAATAATGGATACTAACATGGATGGTTTAAAAAGGGAGATCATGGAAGGATTGAAAATTTTCCTAATAGAGAGGCAACCTGAAATTGAAAATTTATTTGATGAAATTCATGATGAGGACACAAGGAATATGAATCTAGATTGGAGAAACTCCAACTTTGGGTTGAATACCAACCACTTTCCTAAGATCGATATGAGGAAGTTTGATGGCAAGTATCCAATCACATGGATACTTCAGATGGAGCAGTTCTTTGATCTACATGATGTGACACATACACAAAAGGTATGAATTGCTTCTTTGCATTTAGAACCCAATCAATTTGTGTGGTAACAATGGATTTGTTTTCGCAAATCACTTGTCACTTGGAAAATTTTCACGGAAGAAATGATAGCACACTATGAGGATACAAGGAGAAATACCTTCTTTAGCCAATTGATAAATCTCAAGTAAAAGGTTTTAGTTGTGGAGCATATTGAGAACTTCCAAAGATTGAATATAAAGGTAACGGATATTCTAGATGAGCACCTGATTGATGTATTCATAGGAACTTTAAAGAATAACATTCAACATGAGGTTCTCCTTTAGGAACCCAAATCATTGGAGAATGTGTTTAGGGTGGCGAGAAATGTTGAAAGTAAAAATATGGCTTTCGCTACTAGAAGGACCACTCCTAACATCTATCAAGAGAATAATGTTCATTATTCTAAAACACCTCAACCTACAAGGTTGACACCTCAACAATTGGAGGAAAGAAAATAAAAAGGTTTGTGCTTTAATTGTGACAGAAAGTACAATAAGGAACATAAGTGTGGTGAGAATAAATTATTCTACATAGATTGTGAAGAGGAAGAAGAACAAGAACCATCTCAAAATGAAAACGTAGAAGAGATTTATTCTAAAGAGTTGAATCCCACGATATTGTGTAATGAATTAGGTGGAATTAGCACTCCTCAAACCCTCAAGATCGAAGGATATATCAAAAATAAAAAGGTAATAGTCATAATTGATTCTGGTAGTACTCATAATTTCATAATTATAAATTAGCCAAAGCTCTCAATTGCTTTATGTATCCAGCACCAGAGTTTCAAGTAATGATTGAAAATGGAGGACCTGTCAATTTCTCAGGAAAATTCCATAAGATCAATCTTACTATGGGGGAATATGTAATGAATATTCCAATGATTTTTATACCCATGGGTGGTGTTGATGTCGTATTAGGATTCCAATGGTTACAATCATTGGGAACAATGGATTTTAATTTTCAAGAAATTTTCATGAAATTTTCATTGGAAGGAAAGGAAATTGAGTTAAGAGGTATCAAAGGGAAACCCACTAAAGTGATAAGCTCTAATGGCATGACAAAATCATTGAAAAATGGGCATCGGGGTGTAATTTTACAACTATGTTCACTAGATGTTCAAACATCTAAGCCATCTATTCCCCTAGATCTCCAAGGGATCATTGATAAGCATTCAAAAGTATTTGAAGATATTCCTAGAGGTCTTCCACCCACTTGAAATCATGATCACGCTATTAACCTAATTCTTGGGAGTGTTCATCCTAAAATCAGGCCTTACATATACCCTTATACCCTTATGCCCAGAAGAGTGAAATTGAGCCTATGGTTGAAGAAATGTTAGAGGATGGAATTATTACACCTAGCCAAATTTCTTACTCTGCACTGATGGTAATGGTACTCAAGAAAGAGGGATCATGGCGTATGTTTCCAGATTATAGAGATCTCAAAAATATCACTATTAAATATAAGTTTCCCATTCCCATCATTGATGAATTCTTAGATGAAGTACATGGATAAATCTATTTCAAAAAGTTGGATCTTCGTTCAGGGTATCATCAGATTAGAATGAAGGAAGTAGATATCCCAAAAACAACATTTCGAACTCATGAAGGCCATTATGAATTTTTGGTCATGCCCTTTTTCCTTATGAATGCATCTTCCACATTCCAAGGGTTGATGAATTCCATTTTCAAGCCCTTCCTTTGAAAATTTGTGTTAGTATTTTTTTATGATATACTAATCTATAGAAAGTCTTGGGAGGATCATGTTCGACATGTTGACAAGGTGCTACGGCTACTAAAGGAGAAACAACTATATGACAAACCATCCAAATGTTTCTTTGGGGCGAAGGAGGTAGAGTATTTGGGTCATATTGTATCTCATGAAGGTGTCAATGTATACCCTAACAATATTAAAGCCATGATGGACTAGTTGATTCCCAAAACATTGAATAATATTAGAGGATTTTTGGGTTTCACGGGTTACTACCACAAGTTTGTTCGGAACTATGGAAGAATAGTAGCACCTTTAATGACATTAACTAATAAGAATGCATTTCCATGGACTCCAGAGGCAACTCAAGATTTTGAACAACTTAAAGAGTCGATGTGAAAAGCTCTTGTCTTGACCACACCAGACTTCACAAAAACCTTTATTGTGGAATATGATGCCTCGGGAAGTAACATTGGTGTTGTTCTAATGCAAGAAGGAAGGCCCCTTTCTTTTGAAATTCCTCTACTAAAGGGAAAGGACTTACAAAAACCCATTTATGAGAAGGAAATGATGGAAATACTACATGCATTGAATAAATGACGCCCTTACCTAATAGGTAGGAACTTCAAGGTCAAAACAGATCACAATAGTATTAAATACTTCTTGGAACAAAGACTATCTTCAGAAGAACAAAAAAAATGGTTGACCAAGATGTTGGGTTATGATTTTGAAATCATCTACAAAAAAGGGAAGTAAATGTTGTGGCAGATGCACTCTCAAGAAAGGATGAAGATGTTGAGGCATTTCTTTGTGTTATCTTGATCATCCAACCTGATTGGATAATAGAAGTGAGGGGTGAATGGAATAATGAAGAAAATGTGTGGACTCTCATTCAAAGGTTGCAGTAGGATTTCAATGCTTCAGATACATTTACATGGAAAAATGATTCACTATGGTACAAACATCGCTTATATTTATGTAAGAAATCGCAACTCAAACAAAAGGTAATCTTGGAGTTTCTCACCTCTCTGGTAGGAGGGCACTCGATATTTTTTAAAACCTACCATAGGGTCAAGAAGGATTTTTTTGGGGATGGCCTTAAAATTGTTGTTCAAAGGTTTGTGGCAGAATGTTTGGTTTTCCAACAAAATAAGGTTCAAACAATTCAGACCCCAAGTCTTTTACAACCATTGTCCATCCCAAGTCAGTGTTGGGAGGAGGTTTCCATGGATTTCATCAAAGGGTTATCAAAGTCTGAAGGAAAGAGTGTCATCATGGTGATTATTAATAGACTGACCAAGTATGCACACTTTTGTGCACACTCTCATCCTTTCAAAGCCAAAACAGTTGCCACTGCATTCATGGAGACAGTTCAAAAGCTACATGGAAGCCAAAATATTATTGTAAGTGATAGAGATCCCATCTTCACTGGACTTTTTGGAAAGAATTATTTTATTGTTTGGGTACTCAATTGGCTCATAGCTCATCTCATCATCCTCAATCTGATGGACAAACCGAGATAGTGAAAAAATGTCTAGAAGGCTACCTTCATTGATTTGTCTCTGATAAACAAACACAATGGTTAAAATGGTTACCCTTGGCAGAATGGTGGTATAACACTTCCTTTCATACTGCAACAAAAATGAAACCATTTATGGCACTCTATGGATATCACCCACCTTCCATCACTTATTATCTAAAATAAAAATCTAAGGTTAAGCAGTGGAAGATCACATCAAGCATCAACAATAATTTCTCCAACTCTTAAAGTACAACCTAACCATGGCATAGAATTGCATGAAACAACAAGCAGATCAACATCATAGTGAAAGAATTTTTGAAGTAGGGGATTGGGTATTTTTAAGACTACAACCATACAAATATATTTCCCTCAAGCAATATAATAAGGATAACAAATTATCACCAAATTACTATGGCCCTTATAAGGTGTTGCAAAATATTGGTACTATGGCATACAAATTGGAGTTGTTTGCATCTTCGCAAGTACACCCAGTTTTTCATGTTTCATGCTTAGAGAAGGTTATAGGTGACAAGATACCAGTTCAAACTATATTTCTAGAAATTAACGAGGAAGGAAAAATCATATTGGATCCTAAATATATCACTGACACAAGAATTCGTCAGCTGAGGAATAGATCCATTTCAAAGTACATCATTAAGTGGAGGAAACTACCTGTTGAAGATTGAACTTGGGAAGATGAGTCTTTTATATAAAAGCATCCAAAATTTCTCAAGTGTTGCGGACAACACTTGTATAAAGGGTAGGGGCATGTTAATCCCTAAATAGTGGCACATTACCCCTTAATTGGGAAATATTACATTTGTAATGTTATTTTATTTATGTCATCTTGGATCCATTAGTTGTAATTGTACCTCCTAGTCTCCTATATATACCAAGCAAACCTTTTCATTTGAAATCATCTTGTACTTGGAAATTTATGGGGTGTATAAGGATTTTTCCCCCTCAAAGAGGTTTATTATCTTAAATTCTCTCTTTCTCAAGGCGTTGAGTACTTATTCTGAGGTTTTTTATGCTATTTTGATATTTGGTTCTTAACAAGAAGGATCAATGAGACTGTCAAAGATTTTGCAATAAATCTAAATGGAGTGAGTACTAATGTTGATATGATTATCATACCATTGGGATATTATGATATCCTAATTGGAATTTATTGGTTGGACAAGCATCATGTTGTCCTAGATTACCATAACAAGACATGTCTTGATGAAGAAGGAAAACATAGCACTATTAAAGGAATTACAAGAACCATTTCTATAACGTAGATTTCATCCCTATAGATGAAGATATATTTCAAGAAAGGATGTCAATTGTATGCAACTTGTGTGAGGATCCAAAAAATACCAAAGTTCCAAGTCTTGAAAATTATTCAGTATTGCAAGATTTTGAGGATGTGTTCCTAGAAATACCAGGATTACCACAAAAGAGGAATATAGATTTATCTATTGATTTAGTACTAGGAGTTTCCCTAGTGTCAAAAACACCTTACAAAATGAGTACATCGTAATTAAAAGAATTACAAATGTAGCTGGAAGAATTGTTGAAGAAAGGTTATATAAGCCCAAGTGTTTCACCTTGGGGAGAACCAGTACTATTTGTTAAAAATAAATATGGAATGTTGAGGTTGTGTATTGACTTTAGATAGTTGAATAATCCATTGTGAAGAACGTATACCCTCTACCCAGAATTGATTTTCGCTTTAATCAGCTAAGAGGAGAAAATATGTTTTCAAAGTTATACTTGAGATCCAGATATCACTAGGTCATAATCAAGAAAGAAGACATCAATAAGACAAATTTAGAACTAGGTATGGGAACTATGAATGTGTAGTGGTGCCATTTGGATTGACCAATGCACCATTTGTCTTTATGTGCTTAATAAATGGCATATTTAGAAACTATCTGGATAAGTTTAGCATTGTGTTCTTGGATGATATACTTATCTATTCTAAGTCTGAGGAAGAGCATGAACATCACTTGAGGTAGGTATTGTAAGTTCTAAGGGAACATCAGTTGTATGCCAAGCTAAGCAAGTGCTCTTTTTACCAAGAGAATATCCATTATTTGGGGCACATTATTAGAGAGGAAGGTATAGTGGTAGATCCAGAGATTAAATCCATTAGAGGATGGCCAGCACCAAGGAATGTTTTAGAGGTCAGATATTTCATTGGATTAGTCATATATTATAGGATATTTATATTAGGATTCTATAAAATTGCTCATCTCATCACCTCTTTAGAAAATAATGGAATTAAGTTTGAATGGACAACAAAGTGTGAAGAAAAAGTTAATTTGTTGAAAGAGTTACTTACTAGTGACCTATTTTAAAGATTGATGACCCAAAGGAGAATTTTGTGGTATGTACATATGCATGCAAAGAAGGACTTATTTGGATTCCTCACTCAAAATGGACATGTCATTAGTTATGAGTCCAGAAATATTAAAGAATGTGGGAGGAATTATGCCACACATGATTTGGAGCTTGTTGCCATAATTCATGCATTGAAGATGTGGAGGCATAGCATTATTTAATGGGAAAGAGATTTGAATTAAGGATATACCACAGTGGTCTAAAATATATTTTTAAGAAACCAACTCTAAATTCCAGGAAAACTAGATGGTTGGAATTTTTAAGTGAGTATGACTTTGACATCAAGCATATCAAAGGAAAAGAAAATAAAGTTGTGGATGCACTCAGCAGAAGAGTATATCTCATACATGCTACAACCATTATTATGCATAGTTCATACTTAAAGAGTAGAATTTTAGATGTTGTTGTTACAGACTAGAATTACCTATAGGTAAAAGAAATCTTACAGCAGGAAAATGTACAACAAAAATTTAAAGAATATAAGATGAAAGAATATGGATTACTTATGCATAAAAACAGAATTTTTGTTCCTAGTTCCTGAGAACTTAGGAATTTGGTATTAAAAGGAATGCATAATGTTCCATATGTCAGACATCCTTCTTACTAGAAAACAATTGCAGAAACAAGAATATGATACTTTTGGCCATGAATGAAGAAGGATGTTGTTGATTACATTGTCAGTTGTATGGAATGTGAGAGTGGAAGTTGAGCATAGACACCCGAGAGGTTTGTTGCAACCATTGCCAATTTGAGAGAATAAATGGGAAGTTGTAACCATTGATTTTATTACTAAATTTCCCATGACAACAAGGAAACATGATTCAATAATGCTAGTGGTGGATAAATTGATAAAGGTCACTCATTTTGTTCCTGTAAAAATGACTCATACAACAACTAATATTGCATAAATTTGCATGAGGGAAATTGCTAGGTTGCATGGAATACCTAAGGCGATTGTTTCAGACAAAGATACAAAGTTTACCTCAAACTTTTGGAGAGGGTTATTTAAAGGATTTGGTACAAATATGAATTTTATCACAACATACCATCCACACTCATATGGGAAGACGGAGAGAGTCAACCAAGTGATTGAATACATGTAAAGAATGTATGTGATGGATAAGCCATCTAAGTGGGAAGATTACTTGCATCTGATTGATTTAACCTATAATAATGGGTATCAAGATTCATTGAAGATGAGCCCATTTGAAGCTTTTTATGGTATAAAATGAAATACTCTAGTGAGTTGGGACAACCCAACAAACAGAGTAGTACCTGGGACATAATTTCTCATGGAAATGGAAGACCAGATGGTTAAAATTAAGAAAAATTTGAAAGCAACACAAGATAGACCGAAGTGTTATGAATATAAAAATATGACAACTAGATAATTTAAAGTGGGATAGGATTTGATTTTGAAAGTGAATCCTAAGAAGATCTCATTGAATTTGGGAAGTTGTACCAAGCTAGCAGCCAGATTATATGGTCCATCTGAGATATTGGACAGAATAGGGCTAGTTGCATACATGTTTTCATTTCCTGCTTCCATGAATGTGCATAATGTATTTCATGTATCTCTGTCGAAAAAGTATGTGCATGATCCTATCCATGTTATTGATTGGAATTTGATTCAGGTGGAGCTTACAAGGAGACTTTCAATTCCAACCAGTGCGCATATTGGACAGGAAGGTCAAAGTGCTCTGGAGTTGAGTCATATGATTGGTAAAGATTCAATGGACCTACTATGTTCTTGAACATGCTACTTGGGAGCATGAAGGTGCCATGTGGAAAGAGTACCCATGAATGTTTTAAGACATTTGAAATTTTCATTTCTCTCTTTTGTATATGCACTGAGGATAGTTCCAAAATAAGGGGGAGGGGAATGTAATACCCCGATTTTGACTCCCCAAATTAATAATATATTTTTGTATATTTTAGGAAAGGTCAGAGTGCATGTAAAGTTGAAAGGCCCAGAGCCTAGAAGTGTAATGCTTTGAATATTAAGAATAAAATGCATCGATGGATGCAAGACAGAAAAGGGAAGAGATAGGGGGATATGATTTCATGAGAGAGGGTAATGAAGGGGATAAGTATTTTTATTTAAATTTATTCAACCATCTTGGTATTAGTTGGGAAAAGTGGTTACATGAGATTTTTCGGGAAGGCCACACGGTGCTTTATTGCATGTAATTATATAAACCCCTCTCTTAGGTTTTTTTGGGGTTCCTCATTTATTGTTACTCGCTCATTTCGGTTCCTCATTCACTCTTTTCATTCTTAGTCTTTTTCTAGGCATGGGAAATGAATTATGGGAGGAAAAAAGTCATTGCTTGTTGGTTGTAGGTAACTTTTGATTATTCCAGAAAGGAATGGAAGCATGTGTGCATGAGAAATATGGTAGTTATGAAAAAATTGTCCACATTTGAGAATCCTTGGAGTTTCCATCATTGATATTTTCTAACCAATTGCATTGGATCCCTAGAAAAAAATTGGAACAACTTGAGGGAATGTGTGCATATAAATGGGCCCATTTCTTTAGGTTGTGCAAGTTGAAGGGGATGAGAGCTGGTAAATTAGGATTGTTCTGTGGTTTGGAAAACTGTGAGATCTTGATAGTTGGTTGCTTGTGATAGAGTTGTCCTCGAACCCATCCTTGTGGATTCATATCCTTAGCTCGAGGGTGACCTATAAATGAGATCTGGAATAACAGAATTGTCTACGATTGAGTGGAACTTTTGACATCTACAGCTAGTTGGTGAATGCTTTATTTACATATAAGTTATCTTTATGTTTTCTCCATATTTTATTATCCACTATGTATTGATTATCTCTTCTATGTGTTTATATCGTGCATGTTTGTTGTTAATGTTGTGCATGGCTTGTTATTCTTTTCTTGTATAATTTAATACATTCTTGTTAATTGCATGCAATGATTAGTTTAATCAAGTCTAGGATTCATATGATTGATTTTGACCATTTAAGGTCTCAATACTGGAGACTTTTCTGAGGAACAAGGAAGTATCTAATTCCCATACCTTCAATCTATTCCATAAATCAAATAATTTCTAGCATTCTTATGTACAAATTTCCTTCAAATGACACAGAGAATTTGATGTCTTAGCCATCACCTCATAACACAATGGATATTGTTTCAATAATTCATCATCATACTTATTTAAATAATAGGAAGAAATTCAATAAAAACAGGACATAAACTTAATCAGTAACAGAGACCTTCAACAGGCAACCTAAAGATGACAGTTTCGCCTTACTCCAGTTTACTGGGAAAAGTGGCGAACCTACATAGTACATCCAAGTAGAAGTATACTGATCTATATAACAATTTAAATGAGGAAAGGAACAACTGAGAAAATATCTTAGCACAATGTAGAAATCATAAGCTTACTCTATATTTTTATGAACCAATTGATACTATCAAGAAATAAACCTGCAACCGAGTGAAAGTTTGTTCTAAGATTGAGTTAAATTTTTTCTATAAGGAACCTGAAATTCCTCTTATGGGTGTCACAGTGCAACACTTCCAGATCCAAATCTAGACATGCATGGATAGGATCCTCGAAAGCCTAAGTTCAAAAGAAACAGTCCTTGGTTTGCACAGAGATCCTCTCAAGTCAAGAAGAGGTCTCTAACCTTCGGAACTACAAAGCTCAGAAGAGACATTGCGAACATGCACAGGGGAGGTGCAAAGTATGCACTCAACAATTAGAATCCAGAGCTCAAGAGGGATTCTCTATTGAGCGTTGGAGTTCAATTCTAAATAAAATCTTGGGAGGAACAGCGTGTATAGGGTTCAAGAGAGGAAATCAAGAGTTTGAAATCCATTCAAAGGAATTTAGTGGACGAGATCTAATTGTGAGGAGTCGAAATCCTCACAATCGTTCGATTAGACAGGAGATGCGCACCCGTTAAACTTTAATACCTCCGAGCTTCGTTACTTCGATGGATTATAGTTGTTTGTATTAAGTGAGCCCCGAAGCTGAAGTCACGGAGTGAATCTACACCATAAAACGGTGATTGAATACTAGCCATTGGATCCTCAAGGATTCAACTATTTGTCTTGTTAGGTTCATAATTATAAGGAGTGAAGAAACCTCGAAGCTCCAAAGTCCCAGAGTGAAGGACACTCGTAGATCTGACAAACGATAAAGGGTTGTTGGAACTATGAGCCTACATTTGTCAACGGTTCGGTAATTCTCTACTCTGGCACAACTAGAGTCAATAGGTTTAAGGTGAAGGAACTCTCAGAGTCCCAAATTCCAGAGTAAATCCTCACTGTTAAGGCTTGTTACACGCATTGTGGTGGATGAAACTTGTTTGGTGAGAAAAGTCCCGAACTCCCGGAGCCCAGATTTAATCTTGACCTCCGTCATACATTTAAAAAGAGTCGTCCGATATATGGGTTCGGCCTTCACAAATTTGGAGGAAATAAGAGTTTAAACATCAAAACCTATGAAGCCCAAAGCCCTGGAGTTTCTTATGGTCATAGATCTAACCGAGGTGTGAGAACCGTTGATCTCTTAGTATTTCAAGATTCGACTCTCCAACTAAGTTGAGAGGTAAATGTTAAGGATTTCGAACACCTCGAAGTTCTGAACTCTCAGATTAAACGTCATCCATATACCTAGTGATTGATCGAGGATCGCTAGATCTGAGAGCCTTAGTCCCTTGGAGGTTTGGTAGTTAGGCACTCTGGAGGAAAAAGTTTTTTAGTTACAAAAGTGACAGACTCCTCAGATTTTTGAACATTGGAGTAGACGACAACCGTTTATTTTAGGAGGAGTGTAATCCATTAGATATTTGATCTCTTTGGTGGTTTGACAATCTGGGTGAAGAGTCTAAGGTTGTGAAAGCAGGGAAAAACCTCGAAGTCCAAAGTTTTGTAGTGGATCTCCACCGTAGAATCTCACATGAGAGGAAACTCTACCAGTCGTTAGATTAAGTTATTAAAATTTAATTAAGGAGGGTGGTAGGGCAGGGTAACCTACAACTACCGGTCAACTCAACTTAAGATCGGATTAAGCTAGTTAGCACTTTGGGAGAGAAGGATTGTTGAGTTTAAGAAACCTCTGGAGTGCTGGAGTTTTGGAGCTTTGAATAACACCCTTTGGCCAGCTCTATGTTCTATCTCATGGTCACATGAGTAACCTTTTCAAGGAAAAATGGATAACACACTACGAAAATAAAGTCAACTCTAGAAATTGTTCACATGCTTCCTATGATCTCAAATACTTGGTTTTAAATATACAACACACAGAGACTCCATCACACGATATTCAATATGGATGAAAATAAAAATTTTAAAGGAACATAGATCATACACCACATAAATTTAAAGTTAATATGAGGATCATGCCTCTCAGTTTTGTGTTCGGAAAACATCTGGAATTGCAACGAAATTTTAAAATATAAACATTGTAAATATTATTCGTTTGCAACAATTGTAAATCAAAATATAAACTCTGAACTAATTCTCATTGACATAGAATGTAACCATTGAAATTTAGGCTTTCCAGTGATGCTAGAGATACTCAATCAATCTATTATACTAATAAACTTATAATATAAATGAATTCAAAATATAGAAATAAATACCAAAACCAACGAATGTCATGTAATGAATATGGCCTTCAAGTCTTGTGCTCCTTCCTTTCCCTTGCTTGCTAATCATAGAGACTTCACTGGTACCTCCCAACCAATGCCAGTGGTACTCTTGTTCCCCCTTATCTCCCCGAGCCGCAAAGGGTCCAAGCAAAAAAACCAGAACACAATAGCTTCCAGGCTTGCCTCGCAAGGAAGAGCTTCCACTCTTTTCCAAGCCTGGAGTCCCAACTCTCACAAGTAAAACACATTCAATCAAAAATTTGGCATCATAATAGTGTTCCACAAAAGTTCGATCCACTTCTCTTCTACGTCAATTCCTTTATATAATTCTTCCTCATGGACATCTATCCCTCATGTATAATTCATAATTTTTAATAATTCAGTTAAAGGATTATTCACCTACTACAGGTGTCACATTCTCCCCAGGTTACACAAGTAATTTCTCTTTTATTTTTATTTAAACCACTTTTCCTCACATTTCCCCATGTGTTCCTAATTTTCCTCTTAGTTCCCCAATCCCTAAATTAATGGGTGTCTCCTAACTAGGTTTTAGTTAGAGTTGGATTAGGGGTCTTCTTCTAGTTAGGCTAGGGTTGGTTGACTCAAATTCTATTCTATGCACAACCCATTCTATAAAGTTGTTATTTATTTCTAAATAAAGATTCATTTTTAATAATTTCATGCACATGTGTGCATTTTACCAATTCTTTAGGTTTTTACTTCCTAATTCCTAACATTTGATTTCCTTGAAACCTCTCACTCATGTCACAATTCAATTAGTCTTTTATTTAATTTTAGACTCTGAATTAGACTTCTGTTAGGATTTAATAATTAATAATCTCTTTTTTAATTAATTATTTTAATCCAATAAGGTCTAATCATTCAAATGTTTTCTAGGCCACCTCTGTTTATTGACTCAAGTTTCAATTGTGTGGCATGCCCTTCAAGAGGCATCTTCGTGCTCCAAGGGTGTCACTTGCGTTGACTTGTTTTGGAAGTTTGTCCAACCCCTTGGAGTCAAAAATCCATTCGGTCGACCTTGTGAGAGACTAAGGGATTCTAAGAATAAGGACCTTACCTTATTTCTCACCCCTTAGAAATATTCTTGAGTGATTGTCTCAGTCTACCCTCACAGCATCGTGGACCACCCAAACTAGGTAATTGTTAACCTATAGTTTTTCCCATGGAAGAAGTGCTATTAGGATATGATAGGGATGTTTCTAAACCTCTCCCTCAATATCTGGTTTTTTGTGCAAGGCCCCTTTACTCCTTATGTGAGTCGGATTAGCAAGCATCATCAAGCCTGCATCCACTAACAAAAATAGTGTCAAAAATCCATATACATAAATCATACTAAAATCCATCATACATCATATGTGCATAACAATGAAATACTCAAACAATACAATCCACTCCCTGACTCAATCTAGAGTCCAAGGAATCCCTTTGATTCCACCAGCATCCATAACCTATCATGTGTCCTTCACACTCAGGACGACTTGTCAAAAGCACATGTCAACACATATATATACATCAATATAATCAAGCAGCTATAACACCTCAACACCATTTTATATATCGCATAATCTGAATGAAATCACAGTGTTCCATAACCAAAACACTTACAAGCAAGTGTCCTCAAGGAATAAGTCAATAATAGTATGCTCAGTAGAGAGGGATGTTACATACACCCCGTCTTGTTTTAAACTTCATCTCGGAGATTGTATAGTATATGTAAAAGCAAGTAAATAAATGTATGTGATATAGATCTATATGTCTAATCTATCAAACAAGTAAGGAAACTGTTGATGAATCTCATATGTGTCCTCCCAAGTAGCCGAATGTGGACTATAATTGTCCCACTAGACCTTGATCGGATCGACTGTTCGACGTCGTAGCTGTCGAATGTGATGGTCTAGAATGCAGATTGGATCCACCATGAGAACACCCTCATCCGAAACCTAAAAGTAACTCATGTCAATAACATGTGAAGGGTCACCAATATAATGTCTCAAAATAGATACATGAAAAACATCATGCATACGCCTCAAAGAATCAGCCAAGGCTAGTCGATAAGCCATGGGTCCTTTTTTCCCACTACTTCGAAGGGTCCCACGAACCTAGGAGAGAGTTTAGCACCCGTTCCAAACTTCATCGAACTCTTCTATGGTTTTGCCTGCAAGAAGAATCTGTCTCCAACTTCATAATTGCGGTCAATGTGATGCGCATCAGCATAACTCTTCTGTCGATATTGCGCTTCTTTAATCCTTTTTTCTGATCGATTGCATCTTTTCTTCCATTTCTTGAATTACTTATGGTCCTACCAGTACCATGTCCTCAAGTCGATCCCAACTTAACGACGTCCGACATGGTCTCCCATAAAGAAACTCAAACGATGACATCTTAATCATACTCTGATAGTTTTTGTTGTATGCAAATTCTACTAGTGGTAAGAATTATTCCCAACATTTTTGTTGGTCCATTACATACATATGCAAAATATCCTCCAAAATCTAGTTTTTCCTTTCTGTTTGCTTGTCTATATTTGGGTGATAAGTTGTGCTAAAGTTTAGTTGTGTTCCCAAATCCTTTTGGAAACTGGTCCAAAACTGTCCTATAAACATTGATCCTCGATCGGATATGATTATTTTTGGATCACCATGTAATCTCACAATATCACTGACAAAAACTCTAGATATGTCTAGTTCATGAGACATCATATGTACTGGAATGAAGTGTGCACTCTTCGTCAGAGTGTCAACTACCACAAAAATTGAATCGTGTCTTCTTATCGTCAATGGAAATCCATCGATAAAGTCCATTGAAATGACCTCCCATTTCGATTATGGAATAACATGTGGCTGTAACAATCTTGTTGGATGTTTATGTTCATCCTTCACTTGTTGACATTCTAGAGATCTCTTCATGTAACCATCTATGTCTTCTTTCATTCCCTTCCAGAAGAATAAAGGATTAAGGTTTTCCTTCATCTTCATGACTCCTGGATGAGCCATGTATATTACTCGATGCACTTCACTTAAGATAAAACTTATTAGTTCGTCGTTAGGTGGTATGTAGATTCTTTCGTTAAGTCTCAACAATCCATCGTCGTCTAGTGAATAACCTTCATACTTCGGTACCATCATGGTATCTTGTCCAATATTATTCTTAACTTATTTATACCAGTCATCATCAATTTGTAAAATTAGAATCTTTTCTCGAAGACTCGTCTTAAGAGGTAAGACCGAAAATATGCTTGGTCTCCTACTCAACTCATTTTCTACTCAGTTCACAATTCCTTTAATGTAAGTAATTTAAAAATTGTATTCACTAAGTAATTCTAACCAATGCCTTTGCCGTGCATTCAGGTCACTTTGTGTAAAAATATGTTTCAATCCACAGTGATCTGTCTTTAATTTGAATTTTATTCCAATCAAATAATGTCTCCATACTCTCAAGGCATAAACAATAGCTAATAACTCCAAGTCATTTGTTGTGTAGTTATCTTCATGCTTTCTCAATTTCCTTGAAATGTAAGAGATCATTCAACCGTATTGCATCAAAACTCTGCCTAACCCTTCCTTGGATGCATATGTGCATACGAAGAACTCCTTGTCCATGTCGAGGACTTTTAGTATCGGTGTTGTTGTCAGAAAATCTTTGAGCCTTCAAAATGATTCCACACATTTCTCAGTCCACAAGAACTTCTTGTTCTTTTTCTGCAATTTCGTGATCATATTTTCTATATTAGAAAATCCTTCGACGAATCATCGGTAATATCCTGCTAAACCAATAAAATTGCATACTTCATGTATGTTTATCAGTGCTAGACATTCCATAATAGCCTCCACTTTCGTTGGATCCACATCGATACCTTCGCCAGATATGATATGTCCCGAGTAGTGAATCTTAGATTGGTAAAGAGAGAATTTTTATAGCTTCCCATACAATTTGTTTTCTCTTAGGCACTACAGGACCAACTGCAAGTGATCATCATGCTCTTCCTTCGTCCAAGAATATATTAGTATTTCAGCAACAAAAACTTGAAAAAACTTGTCCAAGTATTCACGGAACACCCCATTCATCAAAATCATGAATACCCCCGAGGTGTTTGTCAATCCGAATGGTAAAACTTTAAACTCATAGTGTCCAAATCTCGTCTTAAAGGTGGTCTTAGGGATATTTTCTTCTTTAATCCATAATTGGTGATATCCTGATCTTAAGTCAATCTTCGAAAATATCATCGACCTTTTCATATGACCAAACAAACCATCTATTCTTGGCAATAGATATTGGTTCTTGATCATCGCTTTGTTCAATTGATGATAGTCAATACAAAGTGTCCACAATCCATCCTTATTTCTCAAGAAATTAACTAGTGCACCCCAAGGTGACACACTTGGATGAATAAGTCCCAAATCCATCAATTCCTTCAATTGCATTTTCAACTCCTACAATTCAGGCATTGACATCCAATAATGAGCTCTTGCAATAGGTTCAGTTCCCGGTTTCAAGTCTATTGTAAACTCCAACTCTCTTTTGGGCGATAAACTGGGTAACTCTTCTGGAAACACGTCTGCAAACTCTTTCACTATAGGAATGTTTTCTAGTCCTTCTGCCTCACAATTTTCATTCAACGATAAGATTGCATATAGTTTTCATCCCTTGCGCATACTCTTCTGCAATTGTAGGGAAGAAACCTCAAGAACACTCCTTGGTTTCTTCCTACAATCACTCTACTTTGTCCCAAATCATCCATCAAACTTAACCATTTCATATTATAGTTAAGTATCACATCATGTGATTCCAACCAATCCATACCAATCACTATGTCATAATATCCTAAGATCGTGACATAAAGATCTACCTTTGTTACAAAATCTCCCAAGTTAAGGCTACAACCTATAACCTTTTGTCCAACTTTATGTTTGGCACCCGATGCCATTTCTACATATTTGAAATCATCTTGCTTGAATTCCTTAACCTTAATTCTCTTTAGTGTTGCACTAGATATAAAGCTCTATGCAGCACCTGGATCTATCAATATACTATATTTTTTGTCTGCGATTGTACCTGACGTCTCTAGCACAGTGGACTGATGCTCAGCCTGGCGGTGGTTCACCCCTGCATGTATCTTGTGGGCCTTGACCAAATCTCCTACTTTAGTGGGTCCTAATGATCCATCCTCTCTAGCATTCTCAATCGGACAATCTCACTGATAATGTGGCTCATCACATTTCCAACATCCAGTCTTCAGTCCAATGCTCCTGGTCCCTGAAGTAGAAGTTGTTGGTCTAACAACCTGTGATCCTGGTATGTTATGTTGAACAAGCCTAAACTATTTTTGTGGTCGACGTTGTTGCTGCTATGGTCTAATGTAAGGAGTCCTCTGTTGAGGATTTTTTCACCATGGTCTCGTAAACAGATGTCCTCTAGGTGTATCTCAATGCCTTGCAATATGTTTAGATGGTGCCTGATGTTGCTAGGCTCCTGATGACGTCTGGTCATTCTGTCTAGAGGGAGTCATGCCTCGATCCCAACCATTCATCTCTTCCTCAACTATGAGGGCCTTATGAACCTCATCATGCAAGGTCTGAGGCATTAATATCCTCACCTTTGCATGAATGTTGAAGTTAAGGCCAAACACAAACTTGTTGACCTTCAACTTCTCCATGTTTATATGTGGAGAATACCTAAGTAGCTCCATGAATCTGGAATCATACTCTGGCACCATATGAATTCCATGTCGTAAGGCATTGAACTCATTAAGCTGACACTCAATGGATTCTTCGGAAAAATACCTTTCCCGGAACCGCTCCTTGAACATTTCCCATGACATGTCTTTGAAAACCATGTTTAGTTGAGGTAGGAGTGTCTTCCACCATATAAGAGCACTCCCCTTTAGCTGAAATACCACCATGCATACTTTCATGTTGGAGGCGTAATCACGAAGTGTGAAGCACATCGCCATGTTCTCCAACCATGCCTTAGTGGCTAAGCCATCTGGGGCACCCCAAAACTCAGAAAATTTCACCTTCTCAAGTTCTTAGTGTATGATACTAGTACTATTTGGGGTGTGTTGTGAACCCTCATTAGGTACAAACGCTTTGCCCTCATCTCTATCCAGGTGTTTGATCAACACCTATGACATCCTCTGGAAGGATCCCATCATACTTACTACATCTCCCACAACAATCTACTCTTGCTCAACATTATGCTCAACTTTCTGGGGATTAGACATTTCGGGAGTGGATGTTATCGAAGGTGTCACACCCCTTCCTCCAGCAGCACGTCGTCTACTTCCCCTGCATCCTCTAACCATGATTAACTGTACGAGCAATTTCAGATTTTTATTAGAGATCTAATTCAATCATTTCATTTAACACAGTAGATGGCGTAATGGTCCAATGTCACGGGGTTGAACCCACTATGATACCATATGTAACAACCCCTCTGTTACTTCATAAAAAAATGACAACATGAAGAGATATGCATATATATTTTTTTCTCACTGAACCAGTGGAACAGGATAGTGGCATTCATCAACAATACTCATTCTATTTCTTTCATCTCAATGCACAACTAGATTTAGATGCATCTTCAATGTATTAATGATCTTCCATGTCACATCCTTACCACATACAACAATTGTAAAACATCACGATTATTCAAGATCAACCACAACCAGTTTCATCTCACAACATCATTGCTTCTAACAGAGTAAATCATCATACAAGGAAATCAAGAATATCTACCCATCCAAGCTACCTACAAGGTTAGGACCTCCAAGACACATAATCAACGCTCCAGTCTAGGATTCATCTAATTGATTTTGACCATTTAAGGTCTCAATACTGGCGACTATTCTGAGGAACAAGTATCTAATTCCCATACCTTCAATCTATTCCATAAATCAAATAATTTCTAGCATTATTATGTACAAATTTCCTTCGAATGACACAGAGAATCTGGTGTCTTAGTAATCACCTCATAACAAAATGTATACTATTTCAATAATTCATCATCATGGTTATTTAAAGAATAGGAAGCAATTCAATAAAAATAGTACATAAACTTAATCAGTAACAGAGAATTTCAACAGACAACCTAAAGATGACAGTTTCATCTTACTCATGTTTACTGGGAAAAGTAATGACCCTACATAGTACATCCAAGTAGAAATATATTGATCTATATCACAATTTAAATGAGGAAAGGCACAAAAGAGAAAATCTCTCAGCACAATGTAGAAATAATAATCTTACTCTGTACATTTATGAACCAACTGATACTGTGAAGAAATAAACTTGCAATTGAGTGAAAGTTTGTTCTAAGATTGAGTTAAAAAAATTCTCTAAGGAACCTGAAATTCCTCTTCTGGGTGTCACAGTGCAACACTTCCAAATCCAACTCTATAAGTGCGTGGAGAGGGTCCTTGAAATCCCAAGTTCAGAAGAAACAGTCCTTAGTGTGCATAGAGATCCTCTCAAGTCGAGCAGAGGTCTCTAACCTTCAGAAATATTAAGCTCAAAAGAGATAGTGTGAATATGCATAGGGGAGGCGCAAAGTACGCACTCAACAGTTAGAATCCATAGCTCAGGAGGGATGCACTATTGAGCATTTGATTTCAATTCTAAACCAAATATTAGGAGGAACAGTGTGTATAGGGTTCAAGAGAGGAAATAAAGAGTTTGAAATCCATTCGAAGGAATTTAGTGGAAGGGATCTAATCGTGAGGAGTTACAATCCTCGCAACCATTCGATCAGATGGGATATGCACACTCGTTAAACCTTAATACCTTTAGGATTCATTACTTTGGTGGATTGTAGTTGTTTTTATTAAGTGAGCCCAGAAGCCTAAGTCACGGAGTGAATCTACACCGTAAATCGGTAATTGAATACTAGTTGTTGGATCCTCAAGGGTTCGACTATTTGGCTTGTTGGATTCATAATTGTAAGGAGTGAAGAAACCTTGAATCTCTAAAGTCTTGAAGTGAAGTACAGTCATATATCTGACAAACGATCATGGGTCATTGGATCTATGAGCCTATGGTCATCAACGGTTCGGTAATTCGCTACTCCGACACAACTAGAGTCAGTAGGTTTAAGGTGAAGGAACTCCCAGAGTCTCGAATTCTAGAGTAAATCCTCACCGTTAAGGTTGGTTACATGATTCATGGTGGATGAAATTTGTTTGGTGAGAAAATTCCCAAAATCCCAGACCTGAGATTTAATATTGACCGTTGTCAGAATTTTAACAAGCGTCGTCCGATCTATGGGTTCAGCCTTCGCAAATTCGGAGGAAACAAGCATGGATGATTTTAAGGATGGAAAATTATTTTAAAATGTTGAAACCTTTGCGAATATTAGTAATCCTTCATATGCCAACTATAAATGTTTGGTGGTATTATTGTAAAAATATTCAAATTTCTAAGGATTTTATAAAGTTTGTATAAAATTTTGGCTATTTTTAAGGTAAAATAATTTTATCCTATAGAATTTGGGAGAATCATTTTTAGAATAGCAATTCTTTTTTTGGAAAAACCATGGAAAATTGACCCATGAGAGAAATTTAGACCCTCAAATCATCCATGGAAACAAGAGTTGCAACATCAAAAACTCTGAAGCCCAAAGCCCCGAAGTTTCTTATGGATATAGATATTAGCGATGTGTGAGAACTGTTTATCTCTTAGTATTTCAGGATTCGGCTTTCCGGCTAAGTTGAGAGGTAACCGTTAAGGATTTTGAAGACCCCGAAGTTCTGAACTCCTGGAGTAAACTTCATCTGTATATCTAGTGACCGATCAAGGACCATTAGATATGACAGCCTTAGTCCCTCGGAGGTTCAACAGTTCGGCACTCGGAGGAAAAAGGTTCGTAGTTGCAAAAGTGACAAACTCCCGGAGTTCCGAACACTGGAGTAGACGACAGTTGTTGATTTTAGGGGGAGTGTAATCCGTTAGATATATGATCTCTTTGGCAGTTCGTAGATCCAGGTGAACAGTCTAAGGTTGTGAAAGAAGGGAAAAACCCCAAAGTTTGGAGTTCTGTAGTGGATCTCCACCATAGAATATCGCATGAGGATAAACTCCACCAGTTGTTGGATTAAGTTGTTAAAAGTTAACAAAGGAGGTTGGTAGGGCAAGGTAACCTACAAATACCAGTCAACTCAACTTAAGATCAGATTCAGTTGGTTAGCACAACGGGAGAGAAGGAGTGTTGAGTTTAAGAAACCTCGGGAGCGTCAGAGTTCTGGAGCCCTGAATAGTTCTCTTTGTCTAGTGCTAGGTTCTAGCTCATGGTCACATGAGTAACCTTGTCAAGAAAAAAGGGCTAACACACTACGAAAAGAAAGTCAACTCCAAAAATCGTTCACAGGCTTCCTATGATCCCGAATACTTGGCTTTAAATATACAACACACAAAAACACCATCACACGATCTTCAATATGGATGAAGATACAAATTTTAAAGGAACATAGATAATACACCACATAAATTCAAATTTACGATGAGGATCATACCGCTCATTTTAGGGTTTGGAAAACATTCGGAATTACAAAGAAAGTTTAAAATATAAACACTAGAAATATTATGTGTTTGTAGCAACTGTAAATCATGAAAATATAAAATCTGGACTAATTCTCATTGACAGCAAATGTAACCATGGGAATTTAGGCTTTCTAGTGATTCTACAAAGACTCAATCAATATTCTATTATTCTAATAAACTCGTAATATAAATGAATTCATAATATAGAAATAAATACCAAAACCAACGAATGTCGTGTAATGAATATGGCCTTCAAGTCTTGCGCTACTTCCTTTCCCTTGCTTGCTAATCACAGAGACTTCACTGGTACCTCCCAGCCAACACTAGGGGTACTCTTCTTCCTCGTTAGTCCCCCGAGCCACAAAGGGGAAAATCACAAAAACCAGAACACAATAGCTTCCAAGCTTGCCACGCAAGGAAGAGATTTCACTCTTTTCCAAGAGTGGAGTCCCAAATCTCACAAGTAAAACACAATCAATCAAAAATTTGGCAGCATAACAGTGTTCCCCAAAAGTTCAATCCACTTCCCTTCTACGTCAATTCCTTTATAGAATTCTTCCTCATGGATGTCTGTCCCTCATGCATAATTCATAATTTTTAAAAATTCAGTTAAAGGATTATTCACCTACTACAGGTGTCACATTCTCCCCAAGTTGCACAAGTAATCTCTCTTTTATTTTTATTTAAGACACATTTCCTCACATTTCCCCATGTGTTCCTACTTTTCCTCTTAGTTGTCTCTTATTTCCCCAATCCCTAAATTAATGGGTGTCTCCTAACTAGGTTTTAGTAAGAGTTGGATTATGGGTCTTCTTCTAGTTAGGCTAGGGTTAGTTGACTCAAATTCTATTCTATTCACAACCCATTATCTCAAGTTGTTATTTATTTATAAATAAAGATTCATTTTTAATAATTTCATGCACACATGTGCATTTTACCAATTGTTTAGTTATTTACTTCATAACTCCTAACATTTGATTTCCTTCAAACCTTTCACTCATGTCACAATTCAATTAGTCCTTTATTTAATTTTAGACTCTCACTTAGACTTATTTTAGGATTTAATAATTAATTATCTCTTGTTTAATTAATTATTTTAATCCAACAAGGTCCAATCATTCCAATGTTTTCTAGGCCACGTATGTTTATTGACGTAGGATTCAATTGTGTGACGTGCCCTTCAAGACGCATCTTTGTGCTTCAAAGGTGCCACTCGCATTGACTTGTTTTGGAAGTTTGTCCAATTCCTCGGATTCAAAACTCCATTTGGTCGACCTTGTGAGAGACTAAGGGATTCTAAGGAATAATAACCCCATCGTATTGCGTGCCCCTTAGAAATATTCGTGAGAGACTATCTCAGTCTACCCTCACGACATCCTGGACCACCCAAACTAGGCAATCATTAACCTATAGTTATTTCCAAAGAGGGAGTACTATTAGGCTGTGACATGGATTTTTTCACACCTCTCCCTCAATATCTGGTTTTCTGTGCAAGGCCCCTTTACTCCTTATGTGAGTTGGATTAGCAAGCATTATCAAGCCTGCATCCACTGACAAAAACAATGTCAAAAATCCATATACATAAATCATACTAAAATCCATCATACAGCATATGTGCATAACAATGAAATAATCAAACAATACAATCCACTCCCTGACTCAATCTGGAGTCCAAGGAATCCCTTTGATGCCATCGGCATCCATAACGTGTCATGTGTCCTGCACACTCAGGAGGACTTGTCAAAATCACATGTCAACACACACACACACACACACACACACACACACACACACATATATATACATCAATATAATCAAGCAACTATAACACCTCAACATCATCATATATATACCATAATCTGAATGAAATCACAATGTTTCATAACCGGATCACTTGCAAGCAAGTGTCCTCAAGGAATAATTCAATAACAGTATGCTCAATAGAGCGGGATATTACATATATCAATGGATTTCATTACAGGTTTACCGAAATTAAAAGGTAAGGATGTCATTTTTGTCGTAGTGGATAGAGTCACAAAACATGTAACTTTTTGTGGAATTCAAAGTACATATATGGAAATTTAAGTGGCAGAAGTATTCATGAAGGAAATTCATAGACTTAATGGATTTCATAAAGTAATAGTAAGTGACAGAGATCCAAAATTCACAAGAAAAATTTCGAAAGAATTATGGAAGATGAGTGGAATGACACTAGCTATGAGTTCAACATATCATCCACAAATAGATGGTCGAATAGAAATAGTTAACAAATGTCTAGAGGGTTATCTACATTTCTATTCTTTAGACAATCAATATCAATGGGTGAAGTGGATTCCTTTAGAATAATGGTGGTATAATACCACCTATCATACATCTACTAAGATGTCCCCATTTGAAGCCCTTTATGGATATAGGACTCCTAGTATCTCATAATTTTTGTAGGAACATTCCAAAGTACATGAAATAGAGTCACATGTGGAGAAGACTAAAGGAAATTTGACAATGCATAAGGAAAACCTTTAAATGGAAAAAAATAGAATGAAGAAACAAGCAAATAAACATCAAAGTGAAAGACAATTTGAGAAGGGTGATTAGGTATTTCTGAGACTACAACCTTATAAGCAATTTACTCTCAAATAAAAGAAGAACAAAAAATTAGATCCATTTTTTTATGGACCCTACGAGATTATTCACAATATTGGACAAGTTGTGTATGAGTTATATAATATATTTTCCTTCTTATCGCATTCATAAGGTTTTTCATGTATCTTTCCTAAAAATGGTTTTGGGACAAACTATGCTAGTGTAGACAGAACTTCCATAATTATATGAAGAAGGGAAGTTGATTTTCGAACGAGAAAAAGTCATAGATAGACGTTTTAAATCTCTTTAGAATAGAACCATTATGAAGTACCTAATCAAGTGGAATAATATGCCTGTAGAAGAATCTACATGGGAAAATGAGCAGTTCATGAAGAAACGCCCTCAATTAAAAGCTTTGAGGGGAAATATTTTTTAAAGAGAGTGGTTATGTTAAGGCCCCTAAGACCCTATGTTAATGCCCTAACACTCATTTATTATTAGTTTATTATTTATGGTTAGTTTGTCTTATGTTAGGTTACGTTGTGCTCACTTTATCTCTTATTTATAATAAAGGAGATTCATTTGTATAGGCATCTTGTCTTGTGCATTACATATATTGTAAAATGAGGTTTCCCCCTCGAAGTGGATCATTATTCATTGATTGTTTTGGATTTTGGTTCATAACAGGAGGAATGGAAAGATGACTGAACCAAACCAACAACAAACTCAAAGGAACATGGAGAGGAGTGTGTCAAGCATTCCTTGTAGAAACAACAAGAATTGTTTCCACCACTACCAGTTGAGTGGACATTGTAAAGAAATTCATCGATGACTTCATCTAGAGCTTCACCCCAAAAACCGCACAACCAAGAGAAGACTGTGGAGAGTGAAGAGTAAATAGGATGAAGAGATCCTTGCATCTCTAGTCCAAGGAGAATAATATATATAAATATTTATAGAAGCACATGAGGCTAGCATCACCATCGAAGAGGACAACAGGTTGATCTCAACAACCATTTTTATAAGGTATCCCCATTCCAATTGTTACCTGCAATCTTCCATAATAATTTCTCTTTCATGGAGATGTATCATAGATTGGTGTAAGGAGATCAATGGAAATCGCTTGTCCTTGTACTATTCAAATCTTGATCCATTCCCTTGTCCTCAAGGCTATAGACTATTGATGATTATCCCCTACAAGCATACATGTGTAGGATTTTTCAAATGCTTTGGATAGAAGAAGCATCTATCATTTCACACCAAGGAGGTCATTCAAGTGATGTTGTTTCCTGGACAGAGTGTTGGTAAGCATGTGCAACAAAAGACAATTTTTTAAATGCCAAGTAATTGTTCCTAGTAGAGGAAGGTAATCCACACATCCACTTGTGGAATTGCTACATAATGGCATAGTCTATTGGGATCGCACTGAACAATGAAACTAGATTTCAACTTGTCTTCATTGACTACTAAGATAAACAATATCAAAGTCTAAATGCAAGAGACTTGCATATTGAAGATGGGAATGAGTTCTAGTCGAAGAGTTCAAATCAAAAGATTGCTCAAATCTAAGAATCAATGTGAATATCTCTACATTACAGGGACAGGTGATCCAACAACCAGAGCTAGAACCATAGCCAGTAGTCAGAGCCAAATTCATAGCTCTATGTAAGATCCATATTTATATCCATGTTCCACAGAGGAAAATAGAAGCCACATTGATCCAGATTGGTTTCCTCTAATATTTTGGAGACCAAAAAGCCTCTCAATGGGGAAGTGTGATCCAAAATGTATATGTACAAGTGAATGGTTGTAAGAATCAATACCTCCAAGTTAATTTGGAGATTAATGAAGGTTAGTTACTATGTAAAATACAATGCAAAGTAAAGTGGAATATGAAAAAGGAGAGGAAAACATTTTTTCATTAAAATAAAAAGAAATAAAAATAAAAATAAGAGATAAGAGACTAAGGTATGGGAAATGAAAGTTCAGTCCTATTGGCCTTCCCATTACCCCACCTCTCCCTATTTATTTTTGTACTTTCACTCTCAAAGGGTATTTTTGGGGCTATAGAAGGAGAGAATGCAACGGAGGAGGATCTTTTTGGGGTCGGGAAGAGAAAATGCAAAGGATAAGGAGCTTTGTAAATTGTTGAATGGACATAGATCCATGAACTGCATTGTACTAGATATTGTTAGAATAATAACATTAATCAACCATTAAACACTAGTTTTCATGTTTGGGTTTCTAAGGTAAACTCTTTGTGTCCCTTTTGATTAATTTCTATGTCTATGGTTGTGTATTCCGTTATGTATGAGTGCATAGATTAGAGCCATATTCATTCCTCTCTTCATTATGTTAAAGGTGATAAATTACACATATTAAAACATAGTCACCATGGTTAAGTCAATGGAATTATCTAGTGAATGAATATATGGTTGTTGCTCTCATAATTGGCATCCATACAAATTCCTAGCCACTGGAACATAATCAATTTTTGGTTCAATGTTGTGTGAGATTGGTAATAAGAAATTGTTTGAGATCAATTTGTTCTTTATTGGAATACCCAACTTCCATGTATGTTTTTGGATATTTCCCTCACACTATTAGGATAACACAGTTGTGCACATACACGACAAAATGATGTCACATTCAACTTCAATAGAATCCAACAGTTAAAAGACACCCACTATCTATTCAACTCTGAGCATTGAGATCAATGTCTCTAGAGATGTATTTGTTGTGATTATTTCTTTTAATTTATAATTTCCCCCCTAATTTATAGCCAATTATGGTACATTGAGTCCATTGAGTAATTTTCAATCTTGCTCCTAGAAACCAAACTCTCTTTTATCATGTACAACCCTAAAATAGGTCATACACATTATTGTTGGGTTGTATGTAGTTTTGAATGGGCCATACTTTCTTTAACTTGCTATTACACAACCTTGGATTAGTTGTACCTTGTAATAGTTGTCTTAATTGAGTGTTGGAACGATAAGATTCTAAATCAATGCATATGTTTTCAAATGGTACATTGTAATGGTTTCCAAGTGAAGTGGTTGTTGTGGAAATTCACCTAAGGATATTTTTCAGAATAATTTCTAAAGAGATGGAATATTACCTTCAAATGCATCATCTTTTTTTTTCTAGAAGTAAAAAGATCACTAGAATCAATTATTAGATCAATGAAGGTGTGCAATTGATGCTTTGGAAATGTTATTGATTCCTATGGAAAAAATATGGAACATACTCTCTTGGTTCTATGTAGAACAACGTGATTTTCACTGTAATGTCAAACAGACCTCAATTTGTATTCAAGTACCTCAAGTAGATATGTGTTCAAGTGACAAAGCCTTCTATTGATGTAATTCTTGAAGCAATTGTCACCTCAATGGAATGCATGAGTTGGTATGTAACGTGATTTTATGGAAACTTAGTGAGAACAAGTGCCATCAACTTTCTCTTAAAGGTCCTCTTCTTTCCATCAAAGAAACACAAGTAAATAAAAAAAAAAATGAATCACTATGGTTGGTGTACAATAGTGATTCATATCACATTTTCAAAGGAATTTTGACTAAAAGCATTGGAAGAGACCTTGAATAGAATCCACTTAGAATCTCATCTTGCAATTCATGAAATTAAAATTTACTAATGATATTAGATATATGCTACGACGAGGACAAAGATATATGTACAAGACTAAGAACATAAGTAGATTTTAATTTTTTCAAAGGATTTGTGTTGGTGAAGTGAGTGGGCTATAAGTCCATTGTTTACAGATCATTCTTTGAGACAAAACCCCTAGGTTGGAGAGGAGAGGATAAAATAGTAAAAAGGAAAGAAAGAATAATAAGGTTAAGGGAAAGGAGAGGGTTTTTGTTGAGAAATGGAGTATTTAATAATTGTGAAATTAGAAAAGGGAGGATGTTGACAAGTCTACAAAGTGGATTTAAAATTGTCATTTGGTTTATATTTACTTTAATATTATGTTATGTAAATGTATCATATCCTTTAATTAGGAATAAAACATAATTTTAATATTCGGCATTACTTTGATTTGAATTCCCACTTCCTAGGGTTATAGCATTTACATGAGACCTCATTTTTAGGTGCATGATATACGATTCGAAAGATCTTGATCAGAAATTTATGGCAATTTTTTTTAAATATAAAATTTTGACATTTTAACATATATATATAAGATATTTATGGTAATTTTTTTAAATGCAAAATATATATATATATATATATATATATATATATATATATAAGAAAAAAAGTGGAAATGTCTAGTGATTTCACAAAAGAAATTTTCAGCATGATGATATGAAGTTTGACTAACATTGATAAAACAATTGTATCAAAAAAATTAGAGAATAAATTAGAAATATAATGAATTTTGATGCCCGAAATGACATAAAGCGTATGTGTTGAAATAAGTGTCTAATAAGGGCCATTTTTTACCCCCAAATGTAGTAGTTCAATCAGAGGTAGAACTCTAAACTCGTTCAGAGACTTGGTATTAAACCACTTATGCATTCAATCAAGTAGAGTGTTATATTACCATGTACCTTGGCCTTTGGTAAAATGGAGAATATAACCCCATAAATCATTAGTGAAATAACCTTGAAATGGAATATAATCAATGGTTTCCCCTTTTCACTTGTAGAGATAATAGATATTAGGGATTTACCAAGCTATTTTTTGCATGACTTCCCAAGTTGAAACCTCATTGGCTAGGGAAAGCCACATGAAGAGAAAAGAATTCATAGGTTCTTTCACTTTTCAATTTTTCCTCCACCACCAATATTCCCCCTCATATATATATCATCCTTGATCTTGAAGGCGAGGGAGGATATTTTGATATGGTGACCTTCACATCCCATCCAAAGGTCAATTCCCAATATCACATTTGTGCATTCCATGATTGTCTAAACCAACAAGTTTCCCACCAAGGGGAAAGACAAAACAAGGACATTCTAGATTATGAAACATTTTCAATCCTAACACTAATAAATTAGGTCATATTTGATAAAAATAAAATTCATGTGAAGACCCTAAATATAGCGGAGAATCTAAATGAGGTTCAAAATCCTATTACTATTATAAGTGCATCCTTGGATTTTGGATAACTACACCAATGTCAGATTCTAACTCTGCTTGGCTAAGCAACACCAAGCATAGGAGAAAGGAATTCACTAGTGATATACTACACTCCTCAAAGGATAATGGTTCTAAATATTTTCGACTACTAACATTCAACTAGAAACATTCTTGAGAGAAAAAGCCCCATATACTCTTAGCAAATAGTGCCTTACCAAAATGTTGAATGTTTTTCAAACCCCGCCCACTAGCAACCTTAGGATTTTCTATCATTTTCCATTTCATTAACGTTTTACATATTTATCCCATTTTCTTGTCCATAAGAAATGAAAGAAATTCTTTATTATCTTTTCCAACATCCCAATAGGAATGAAATCCAATGAATTCCAATAAGCATGGATTTCTTCCATCTCATATTTTACCAATATAAGTCTTCCTCCAATGGAAATATATGATACACCAATTTGTAATCCTTTTTTCAGTTTTCTAGTATGACCATACCCAATCATGAAATCCATGGTCCTTTGGCTTCAACATAAAATCTAGGTACTTAAAATAATTGTTGAAAGGGATTAAATTGAAGGAGAAAAGTCTACAAACAAACGTATCTCCTTAATGAACTCTATTGAGTGAGATAGTATTTTTTAGTACTAATTTACATGCTTATGGAAACACCATATAGATCCATAATTTGTTTGTATTTAAGAACCTCTCTAAACGATGAATCCCTAAACAACACATCAGTCATGAAGAGTATATGGGTTAGTGCCAATGTCCTTCTAAGTTTAACTCCTTTTTATACTGACCTATTCTTATGAGACTCCTTAATAAATTTACCTAGACCCTCAATCATGATTAAGAAGAATAGATCAAACAAAGGGAATCCTTGTCTCATCCCTCTACATTGATTAAGGAAGCCAGAGTGTTATAGCATATTTTCCCATTCCATACGCATAGATGCACTCATTGGCATGGATCCCAAATCCACTTTCATTTGTATAACAAAGTTCCTCCTGAATGAAAAACAACTTTTAGCAATCCATATGCATGCGTATGAAAATTTATATACACTTATTTCCATTCAGGAACTCACATATGCCTCTAGAATGCACTAAAAAAATATAAATGTGAGCAAAATGTGCCTTTTGGTCGGAGTTTACAGGTTTACCAGGTTGTTAATCTTCTATTCTCCATACATAACTACTCCAACCAACTATTCATGTTATAAATAGAGCCATTGGGAGGAGAAGAGGGAGATAACCCTTATGTTATCAAATTTTTTCTTAAGTCTGCAAGTAATAAGTCCCGTGTTTTTAAGACCATCCCCTATTCCTAGAACCCCTTGTTTCTAGCACCCTTTCTCTCATTATCTTGTTCAAAGAAAAATATTCTTTATCTTTATATCACTCGCTTGGAGCAAGGATTACAAAGGTTAAGTTGTCTTTAGTGGCCTAGGAGGAGGAATCCAGATGATGTTTCCAAGCGATGCCACAGCAAGGATCGGGTGACTTCATTCTTTGTTATCTATTGTTCATTTAATATATGAGAAATGATTTTAGTCCTTCCCAAATTGTGCGTAATTGATATATTTCATCATGGTTATATGCATATGTTTGGTAGAAAACTAACTTATTGATCCAAGTTGGTTTAGGTAGTTATATTTCAATTACTTTAACTACTTTATTTGCAATTCTTTTCTTCTTTGTATCCAGGTCAGCAAAGACTATCCCGGAATGAGATATTACAGCAAGGATCTCCAAGTAGGATATACTAGGAACTTTGTTTGTCTAACACCCTATTTTCCCCCATGACTGCAATTATGCTAAGAGTTCATGTAATGTGATTATGAAGCATGTAATTATGTTGTTGATTAATATTAAACATCATA
>ML789872.1:183812-202694 GCA_009831015.1 Picea engelmannii | reverse complement strand
TATATATATATCAAGTAAATCGTTTTAATCTCTCAATCTGATTACACACCTAACCAATTGTTGAGGGTAAAGATTCCATGAATCAACCTTAAGACCCACTAAATTTACAACATCTACCTTCTTCTACCCTTTTCTCCAAATATCAGTATATACAAGGTCTACAACATTAGCTAAAAAGAATCATCCTTGATCTTGAAGGCGAGGGAGGATATTTTGATATGGTGACCTTCACATCCCATCCAAAGGTCAATTCCCAATATCACATTTGTGCATTCCATGATTGTCTAAAACAACAAGTTTCCCACCAAGGGGAAAGACAAAACAAGGACATTCTAGATTATGAAACATTTGCAATCCTAACACTAATAAATTAGGTCATATTTGATAAAAATAAAATTCATGTGAAGACCCTAAATATAGCGGAGCATCTAAATGAGGTTCAAAATCCTATTACTATTATAAGTGCATCCTTGGATTTTGGATAACTACACCAATGTCAGAGTCTAACTCTGCTTGGCTAAGCAACACTAAGCATAGGAGAAAGGTTGTGTAGCCCATGATGGTGAGTAAAGGAAAACTAGGACAAAGATATGAAACGCCCTATTAGAATTCACTAGTGATATACTACAATCCTCAAAGGATAATGGTTCTAAATATTTCCGACTACTAACATTCAACTAGAAACATTCTTGAGAGAAAAGGCCCCACATACTCTTAGCATATAGTGCCTTACCAAAATGTTGAATGTTTTTCAAACCCCGCCCACTAGCAACCTTAGGATTTTCTATCATTTTCCATTTCATTAACGTTATTACATATTTATCCCATTTTCTTGTCCATGAGAAATGAAAGAAATTATTTATTATCTTTTCCAACATCCCAATAAGAATGAAATCCAATGAATTCCAGTAAGCATGGAATTCTTCCATCTCATATTTTACCAATATAAGTCTTCCTCCAATGGAAATATATGATACACCAATTTGTAATCCTTTTTTCAGTTTTCTAGTATGACCATACCCAATCATGAAATCCATGGCCCTTTGGCTTCAACATAAAATCTAGGTACTTAAAATCATTGTTGAAAGGGATTAAATTGAAGGAGAAAAGTATACAAACAAACTTATCTCCTTAATGAACTCTATTGAGTGAGATAGTATTTTTTAGTACTAATTTACATGCCTATGGAAACACCATATAGATCCATAATTTGTTTGTATTTAAGAACCTCTCTAAACGATGAATCCCTAAACAACACATCATTCATAAAGAGTATATGGGTTAGTGCCAATGTCCTTCTAAGTTTGACTCCTTTTTATACTGACCTATTCTTATGAGACTCCTTAATAAATTTACCTAGACCCTCAATCATGATTAAGAAGAATAGATCAAACAAATGGAATCCTTGTCTCATCCCTCTACATGGATTAAGGAAGCCAGAGTGTTATAGCATATTTTCCCATTCCATACGCATAGATGCACTCATTGGCATGGATCCCAAATCCACTTTCATTTGTATAACAAAGTTCCTCTTGAATGAAAAACAACTTTTAGCAATCCATATGCATGCGTATGAAAATTTATATACACTTATTTCCATTCAAGAACTCACATATGCCTCTAGAATGCACTAAAAAAATATAAATGTGAGCAAAATGTGCCTTTTGGTCGGAGTTTACAGGTTTACCAGGTTGTTAATCTTCTATTCTCCATACATAACTAATCCAACCAACTATTCATGTTATAAATAGAGCCATAGGGAGGAGAAGAGGGAGATAACCCTTATGTTATCAATTTTTTTCTTAAGTCTGCAAGTAATAAGTCCCGTGTTTTTAAGACCATCCCCTATTCCTAGAACCCCTTGTTTCTAGCACCCTTTCTCTCATTATCTTGTTGAAAGAAAAATATTATTTATCTTTATATCACTTGCTTGGAGCAAGGATTACAAAGGTTAAGTTGTCTTTAGTGACCTAGGAGGAGGAATCCAGATGATGTTTCCAAGCGATGCCACAGCAAGGATCGGGTGACTTCATTCTTTGTTATCTATTGTTCATTTAATATATGAGAAATCATTTTATTCCTTCCCAAATTGTGTGTAATTGATATATTTCATCATGGTTATATGCATATGTTTGGTAGAAAACTAACTTATTGATCCAAGTTGGTTTAGGTAGTTATATTTCAATTACTTTAACTACTTTATTTGAAATTCTTCTCTTCTTTGTATCCAGGTCAGCAAAGACTATCCCAGAATGAGATATTAGAGCAAGGATCTCCAAGTAGGATATACTAGGAACTTTGTTTGTCTAACACCCTATTTTCCCCCATGACTGCAATTATGCTAAGAGTTCATGTAATGTGATTATGAAGCATGTAATTATGTTGTTGATTAATATTAAACATCATACAACTTACTGAGAATGAAAATGACTTGAGTATTGGCCATGATATCACAAGTGGGAATTGGTGAGGTGGAGTGGAGAAGTTTCAATGAAGAAAATAGGAAGCTTGTTGAGCATTCAAGCCTACACCTGAAAAAATTTAATACATCATCTGCCAACATACGTAGATATGCATAGAGCCACATGACGAATTATGCGTAGCAGGATTGGTGGTTGAAGTAGTTATAACTACTACCATATTTGGTGTTTGGGGGAAGCAAAGAGTTAATTTGAAACTGACAGAAGGACACCCTTGGATTTCCCCTTCGATTCCAGGTCTCTGAATGGAGGTTACGTCTTATAGAATTAACATGAATCCCTTGGAATGTGTGGATGAAGAGAATAAAGGTGGAAAAACATCACCCATATGTGTATACATGAGAGATGAACAGACCAGCATTTGCGGGAAGAGGAGAAAAGAGAGAATACATTACAAGAAAAGAGAATGTGCTCAAGAAGATTACAGATACCTGAGAAGTTGAAGATGCATTCTCATAGAGAGACACATAAAACAAAGTGAGTTACAGACTCACAGTTAGTTGAAGTGGTAAGTAGGAGACACATGTGCATTGATTTGAGTGACATATTTGTTGGGAAGTTTTGCTTGAGGAAAATTGGAAAATTTCCCAAGAAATTAATGACCATCCTGGAGCAGAGAAGACCCAGATATAGACTTGAGAAATAGAGGATTGTGACTTGGTGCTTACTAGAAAGAAACTGGTATTGTTAGGGGGGGGGTCTCTGAGGAAATGTGTAGTAAAGAAGTAACTCCCTTGTGCAAGGGAAATCCAGTTGGAAAGGTTCCTGATAAATTTGTGGAGGTCTTGAGCTCAATGGGAAGAGGGAAAATTGTGTTATTTCCAGTTGAGTGAAGGAGAGTAACCTTATTGGACCATTTTGGACTTGTAAACCAGTTGAATCAGTCCCCTTGTGATATCATGTCTTGGAACGGGGGTGGCATGTTGTAGGAAGGAATATTAGAGCATAGCCTATGGTTGGGATGAAAGGATTCCTCTCTCAGTCAGTTGACCGGTTCAATATTTCACTGAAAAAATAAGTGTTTTAGCTTAAACATGTTGATTTATGTTTAATTATGCAAATATGATGATTTATGATTTAAATGATAAATGTGAATATATGGAAGGAATGGTTGAATTCCTAAGTAAAATGGATTATGTATATTTGTTTACACTCTTAACCTGATAGATCTATGTAACAAAGAAAGTAGTACAAAGGCAGGATGTATCCCTATGGAAACTACAAGCCTTTCAATGGAAATCTTGTAGGGTATAAACCTTCACTGGATGAGTGATGAAAATGATGCGTATAACCCTATGAAACTCCAAGCCCTTGATTGGAAATCTTGCAAGATATAAAAATCTTCATTGAGGAATTGATAGTGAAATTCCCTAATGCATGAGATGGGTCTTTGTGTAGTTAGGGATTCTCAAGCCCAGTGAAACTCCCTGACTTAAAATGGAAATTTTGCAGGATATGAAAATATTCATCCAAGTTGTGAGGCAAAATTGCCTTAGCTAGTTTAGAGTGAATATGAGAGCCCAAGAAGGTCTGGTAGAACCTTGATTGACATATTTGGAGACCTTGAATGGATAAGTATTGAATCAAACTATAAACCTATAGAATCCCATGTTTTGAGCTTGGACGAACAATGGTCGTTGATTCCATATGGGGAAAAGATCCTAATCATTGGTCAGAAGGCAAGGTCATTGAAATGACCCAACACATGATTGCAATGGGACTTCGATGGGAGAGGCTCTAATTCAATGATAGTTGTTGATATATCAGAGAGTGGAATGGAAAATTTTGGATTGTTAATTATAGGCTTAACTCCATTAGAATATGGATGGTCGGAGATCGAGAAAATGGTCCTTGAGGGAGTTTGGCATCTAAGAGAATCTGAGGACCATCGATTTGTTGGAAGATGTTCCGACAGATTTTATTCATTGGATATTTTGGGATCTTTTCTGAGGAGGAAGGTATTGGAAACTTAATTTTCAAGGAGTTGTAAACCTCCAAGAAAATCTTTACTATTGGTAGAGGTTTCATGAGGACCGTTTGATTCGTCGGAGGATGTTGTCGGAGTGAACTGGTCGAAGTGGCCTTCGATGCCCAAAGTGGATGGAATTCGATGAGGAGGACTCTGAGAGAAAACATGAGTTGTAGATCATATAGTGGGTGTGATGTGATCTCAGCCATAGGATTGTCGTGGGTCCCACTTGTTCATATAAAGAGGAGTTGAAGATACAGGTGGTAACCATCAAGAAAATTCAAGGACTGATGAGGTAGAATCTGTTGGTTCTCGAGTATGAAAATCATTAGATAAGTTTGGTTTGGTCCATCAAAAATATTCCATTGAAATGGAAACAAATCCAGGTGACATGTTATTTCGATGGGAAGGAATCCAATTTCCTATAGATCATCGATCTAGCAATGAGGGGTAAATCTAACGGTCTGACTGGGGGTATTCAGATCATTGGTGGTATTAATGAACCCATAGAAGGAGTTTTGTTGTCAAATGAAGGTCATATGATAAATTTTTAGATTAAACCCAAGTGTGTAGTTGAGAGAAAGAAGGAAAAATTAAAATCCCACCAGCCTAAGAGGGTAAATGGGTTGAGTGTGCTACAAAGTGGTATCTGAGAAAAGTTCAAAATCTAGGCTTGAATGGGTCATCGAGATCTTTTTACTGTTTTAAAAAACACCTTTTTATTTTACGAGAATGCATATTTAAAATGATTGTTGATGTAATTGTTATTTTTGGTTTGTTCTTTTATCACGTATGACATACTAAAAGGAAAGTAGAGGTGAATGGTGCAACATAGCATGGAATGCACCTCACACCTCAGAGATGATGTTTTTGATGGTCAGATGACCAAAGAAACCCCTCCATACTTGGTATCCATTGTCAGAAGTATGAAATTAGACAATGAGAGGCTCATCAGAGCTTAGGCCGAGCAGGAAGAACTAAATGTAGTGATACTGCAAAGTTTTTTAGAGATTGAAAAGCACCTACAGTAAGGCCCATCCATAATTAATGCAGAATTGTGGAAATCAGAGAGGTTCAAAACCCCTTCATATTCCATAAATTATGGACTAAGACATAACATTATAGGAAGGATTTTTTTCAAGAAGAGGCATCAAGATGCAAGGAAAGGCATATTTGGTGGAAGCATTTCCACTGAGTCATCTAGTAGGAAGTCTACTTGTGAGGAGTTGTCCAACAGTGACACTGGATCAATTATTTCTAGGAAGAATAAAAGAGGCATTCACGGAGTTATCTAAATGAATAATTTAAAAAGGCTAAGTCACCTACCTTTGATGGAGAAATCAAGAAAGGAAAATAAGTTGAGGCTTGGATGTTGGGTCTGAATAAGTATTCTAGGGTACACAATTACTTGAAAAATACAAATGAAACGATTGGCATCTTCAATCTGAATGGAGGAGCCTCTATATGGTGGGAGGATATCAATAAAGTCAAAGGATTGAAAGAGAGCAAGTTGACCTGGAAGCAGTCTGAGAAGTATTTCATAAAGGCTTACCTATTGGAGAAGTACTTTGATGGGAAGATCAAAGAGTTCCATGAACATAATTTGGGGAAACTTACCATGGAATCGTATGCCAAGAATTTTTGAATTTTTTGAGGTATGTTCCTTACCTCAAGGATGAGAAAGAAATGATACAGTGTTTCCTCAGTGGATTGTCATAGTCCTATCAGGACAAAATTGAATTTTATGAACCTAAAACATTGGAGGATACTATTAGGAAGGCCAAATGTTGTTATGATAAATCCAATCATAAGCAAGATCTTTCTAAGGATTGGAAGATAAAGGATAAGAGTGGATTTAAGAAAAATGGATTCAAATCATTTCCATATAAGAATCCAAAGAAAGGTGCTCAGTTTGGTCAACCAAAAAAATGTGTGCATCAATAGAATTTTATGTCTCAGAGTGGAAATAGGCCAGCAGAGCAAGCAAGAGAAAGAGTAGAGAAACCAATGAAAGGACCTTTGCAATGTTGGGGTTATGGAGAACCACATATTTTGAGAGATTGTCCTCACAGGAAACATGACAGTAAAATATTTTATCACGTTCAGGAGACTACTATTGTCAATGATGTGGCCAAAAGTGTTCCCAAGATATATGTGGCTGTGGAAAATTGGAAAGAATACCACCAAGATTCTGTAGTGGAGCTGAAAAGTTTTATTTCCAAGAAACCCGTCTCTATTTTAATTAACCCTAGATCTAACCTTATTTATGTCTCACCTCAAGTTATTAAAGCATGTTCCTTATAGAGAAATATACATGCAAAGGTATGGTTGGTTCAATTGGCCACAGGGACTAAGAGAAAAGTGGAAAAAGTGACAGAGGATTGTCCATTTTAAATGAGTGGACTGCATACTCAAGCATCCTTGAATATCCTACCTTTAGGATTACATGATGTGTTTTTAGGCATGGATTGGGTAGTTGTTCACAAAGAAAAATTGAAACTCTATGATAAACCCTTAGAAAGTGAAAATGAAAATGGCAAAGTAAGAGTTTTGCAAGGAATTTAGAAGCCAGTTTCATTTATACAAATATCAACGCTATAGCTTAAGAAATTTAGGAGAAAAGGATGCCCCTTGTATGCAATACAAGTGCTTAATTCAGCATAAAGAAAAGAGATGAAGGTTGAAGACCACCCAGTTTTGTGGGAGTTTAGATATGTGTTTCCAAAGAAGGTGTCTGGACTACCCCCTAATAGGTATCTTAATTTTTCTATATATATTGTTCTTGGAGTGGTACGAGCATCAAAATTACCCTATAGGATGAGCACACTAGAATTGGTGGAGAAGAAGGTACAAATGAAAGAGATGTTGGATAAAGGGTACATTACACCCAGTGTGTCCCCATCGGGATCACTAACATTGTTTGTGAAGAAAAAGGATGGTACAATGTGCTTGCGCATTGACTATATACAAGTGAAGGTCCTGGGATCAATGATGTTTTTTATTATCTCAAAGGAGCTACAATTTTCTTTAAGATTGACTTGAGGTATAGATATCATCAAGTTAGGATTAAGGATGAATAAATCCACAACACGGCCTTTAGAACAAGGTATGGACACTATGAGTTTGTGTCGTTTCATTTGGGCATACCAATGCACCAGCTACCTTTATGTGCTCGATGAATAGTGTTCTCAGTAAGTATTTTGATAAGTTTATCTTAGTTTTTGTTGATGATATTTTGGTGTATTCCAAGACTAGATAAGAACATGAAGAGCACCTTAGGATGGTGCTACAATTGTTTAGAGATCACTAACTATATGATAATTTCATCAAGTGTGACTTCTTCCAAAAATAAATACATCATTTAGGCCACATCATATCAGCAGAAGGAGTGGCGGTAGATCCCAAAAAGATCAAGGAAATCATGGATTGTCCTGCCCCTCGAAATGTAACTGAGGTAAGTTCTTTCATGGGATTAGCTGGGTATTATAAAAGGTTTATAAAGGGATTTTCAAATATTTTCCATCCCAATACTTCATTATAGAGGAAAGGGAAGAAATTTGTGTGGTCAGTAGAATGTGAAGTTATCTTTCAGCATCTGAAGCATATTTTGACCAATGCCCCTAGTTTGAAAATTCCATACCCTGAAAAGGATTTCTTGGTTTGTATTGATGCTTGCAAATAAAGACTAGGTGGGATCCTCATGCAAGAAGGACAAGTAATATCTTATGAATCAAGAAATCTAAATGAGCATGAGAAAAGGTATGTCACCCATGATCGGGAGCTCATAGAAATTGTGCATGCATTGAATATGTGGAGACATTACTTGCTCAGAAGGAGGTTTTCCCTGATGACAGACCATTGTAGTTTAAAATACTTGTTTGACCACCAGAGGTTGAACACTAGACAGGACAGGTGGATGGTGTTGATCAGTGAGTTTAATTTTGAGATCAAACACATAAAATGAAAGAAAACTAGAGGGGCATATGCACTCATTCGAAGTGTGCAGACTATACACTTAGCAGCAGCAAGTGTAGGAGAGTCTGACATTAAGAAAAGGATTAGAGATCTCTTACAAGAAGATGATATTTTCAATCAAAAAAGTATGAAGGGTATTGGATTACATATGATGGACAACTATTTTATAACAATGGGTTGTGTGTGCCAAATTCAACAAAGTTGAAGCATTTGATCATGGATGAATTCCATAGGAGGCCTTATGTAGGTATCCTAGTTACCAGAAAATGGTAACAAAAATAAGGAATTTTTACTATTGTCCAAGAATGAAGCAATACATTGTTGAATATGTTTCCAGGTGTCTATAACACCAGTAGGAAAAAGTTGAACACAAGCACCCTGCAGGACTATTGCATCCTTTGCAAATTCTAGAATGGAAATGGAAGACAATCTCCATGGATTTTGTTACTGGTTTTCCAAGAAAAGTTAAGAAACATGATGCAATAATGGTAGTAGTGGATAAGATAATAAAATTGACTCACTTTATTTCCATTAAATATACTTTCAAAGCTATATATTTTGTCGATGTCTTTATGAAGAAAATTTCCATATTGCATCATTTACACAAGATCATAATCTCAGACAGAGATGTGAAGTTCACTTCAAACTTTTGGAAAAGTTTGTTTGCAAAGTTTGGGAACACATTTATCATTTAGTATGTCCTATCATACTCAAATACACGGCCAGATTGAGAGAGAGTAAATAGAGTGTTGGAAGAAATGTTGAGGATGCATGTTATGCACCAAACCAAATAGTGGGAAGAATATCTACCCCTGCTAGAGTTTTCCTATAACAATTGTTATCATGAATCATTGAAGATGATTCCATTTGAGGTTTTGTATGGCATAAGATGTAGCTTTCCAATCAGTCGGGATAGTCCAGTGGATAAGATCACACTTGGACCAGAATTATTGAAGGAAATGGAACAAGTAATAATCAAGATAAGGCATAATTTGAAAGCAACCCAGGGTGGAAAAAATATCTATGCGGATAGAAAGAGAAATCATAAAGAGTTCAAGGTGGGATATCATGTGTATCATAGGGTGAAACCCAATAGGAGTTCCCTAAGGATGGGGACATGTGCTAAGTTAGCACCCCGATATTGTGGACCGTTTGAAATCATGGAAAGAGTGGGACTAGTAGCATATAGACTTGTTTTACCACCTACTGTTAGAGATCATAATGTGTTCCATGTGTCTTTACTAAAGAAATATGTTCATGATTCTAATCATGTTTTTGATTGGATTGTGATACAAGTGGAACCAGAGGAATAATTTTATCTTGAATCTCAATGCATCTTGGATGGGAGAGAAACATTTCTATGGAACTGAGCCATCATGCAAACCAAAGTGCAATGAAATCACTTTGGATCAAATGAGGCAACTTGGGAACTTGAAGATGCCATGAGAGTAGAAACCCTTTATATAAATATGTGGTGTTTTAAACACCGAGGATGGTGTTTCTGTAAGGGGGGGGGAATGTAACACCATGTTTTCCCCCATAACTATAATTATGATAAGACTTCATGTGATGTGATTATGAAGCATGTAATTATGTTGTTGACTAATAGAAAACATCAGAAAGTTGATTGAGAAGGAAAATTCCTTGAGTACTCGCCATGATATCACAAGTGGGAATTGGTGAGGTGAACGGGTGTGATGGAGTGGAAATGTTTCAATGAAGAAAATAGGAAGCTCAACATTCCAGCCTACACTTGCAAAAATTTAATACATCACCTACCAATGTACTTAGATCTTCATAGATCCAAGTGACTAGTTATGGGTAGCAAGAATGGTGGTTGAAGTAGTTATAACTGTTGGAAGATTTGGTGTTTGGGGAAATAAAAGATTCAATTAGAAACTAATAGAAGGGCACCCCTAGATAGTCCCTGATTGGAGTTTACGTCTGAAAACAATCATGGGAATCCCAATGAATGTGTGGAAGAGGATACCAAAGGTGGAAAAACATCACCTATATGCACGGACACAAGAGATGAATAGACCAGCATATGTGGGGAATAGGAGAACAAAGAGAATACAATAGAAGCAAATAGAATGTGCTCAGGAAGATTACAACAACCTGAGAAGTTGAAGACATAGTGAGTTGCAGACTCGCAGTTAGCTGAAGCAGTGAGTAGGAGACTCATGCACGTTGCTCTGAGTGACAAATCTATTGGGAAGTTTTCCTTGAGGAAAATATGAAACTTTCCCAAGGAATTAAAGGCCACCCTGGAGCAGAGAAGACCCAAATCCATACTGGATCAATAAAGGTCTGTGGCTTGGTGCTTACTAGAAAGAAATCGACACCGGTAAGGGGAGGTTGTTGAGGGACTGTATGGAAAATAAGGGACTCCATTTTGTAGAGGAAATCTATTGGGGAAGGTGCCTGATAAACCCGTGAATTTCTTGAGATCAGTGGGAATATGACAACTTATGTTGTTTCCAGTGGAGTGAAGGACAGTAACCTTCCTGGACCATTTTGGACCTGTAAACCAATTGAATTAGTCCCCTTGTAATATCATGACTTGGCATGGGGGTGGCATGTTGTAGGAAGGCATACTACAGCATAACCTATGGTTGGGAGGAAAGGCTTCCTCTCTTAGTCAATTGCCTGATTCAATATTTCACTAAATAGATAAGTGTTTTAGCTTAAACATGTTGATTTAAGTTTAATGATGAAAATATGATGATTTATGTTTTAAATGATAAATGTGAATATATGAAAGCAATGGTTGAATTCATGAGTAAAATAGATTATGCATGTTTGTTTACATTGTTAACCTGATAGATCTGTGTAACCAAAAAGAAGTGCAAAGTTAGGATGTATCCCTATGGAAACTGCAATCCTTTGAATGAAAATCTTGTAGGATATAAACCTTCATTGGATGAGTGATGAAAATAATGGGTATAACCCTATGAAACTCCAATCCCTTGAATCGAAAGATTGCAAGATATGAAAATCTTCATCAGGGAATTGGCAGTGAAATTCCCTGATGCTTGAGATGGGTCTTTGTGTAGTTAGGGAGCCTTAATCCTAGTGAAATTTCCTTCCTTGAAATGGAAATTTTGAAGGATATGTAAATCTTCATCCAAGTTATGAGGCCAAATTTCCTTAGCCAGTTTAGACTGAAGGTGAGATACCAAGCAGGTTTGGTAGAACCTTGATGGAAATACTTGGAGACCCTAAGTGGATAAGTCCTGAATCAGATTGTTAACCTGGAGAAAACCCATGTTTTTATTCTAGACAAACAACATTTGTTGATTTAGTATGGAAAAAAGATCATGCTCATTGGTCGAAAGGTGAGGTCATCGAAATGACCTAGTGCACGATTGCAATGGAACTCTAATGGGAGAGGCTTTGCATAAACAAGAGTTGTTGATCTATTGAAGAGTGGAACAATGAATTTTGGACTGTTGATGTTAGGCTTAAGTCCATAGAAATACGGATGGTCAAAGACCAAGACAATGGTCCTTGAGGGAGTCTGACATCTAAGAGAGTCTAAGGACTATCGATTTGTCGGAAAATGTTTTGATGGATTTTAGATGTTGGATCTTGTGTGATCATTTCCAAGGAGGAAGATATTGAAACCTTAGTTGTTGAGTAGTTGTAAACCTCCGAACAAATCTTGACTATTGGTTGAGGTGTCATGAGGATTGTTAGATCCATCAAAGGATGTCATCGAAGTAAGCCAGTCATAGTGGCCTTCGATGCCCAAAGTGGATGCACTCTAATGAGGAGGAATATGAGAGAGAATGTGATTCATAGATAAAAGAGTGGGTGCGTTGTGATATCATTCGTAGGATCATCCCTCGGCCCACCTATTCATTTAACTAGCAGTTGAAGAGACAAGTGGTAACCACTAGGTGAATTGAAAGATCGATGAGATCAGATTTGTTGGTTCCCGAGTATGAGAGTCATTGGATCAGTTTGAGTTGATCCCTCATAAAGAAGCCATAGAAATGGAAACAAATCTGGTTGACCTATTACTTCGATGGCAAGGAGTCTGATTTGTTATAGATCATCGATCTAGTAGCAAGGGGTAAATATAACAGTCCATTTGGGGGCATTTAGATTCTTGGTTGTCTTAATGAACCCATAGAAGGATTTACGTTGTTATATGAAGGTTGGATGAGAAGGTTTCAGAGTAAACCCAAGTGTGTAGTTACGAGAAAGAAGGAAAATGAACAACCCACCAGCCTAAGAGGGTTAGGGGGTCGGGTGTGCTATAGTTTGTCCGGGTAAGTGGTTTTTAACTGCTTGGTAGTTACTAGATTTCTTGTCATAACTACTTTTATTTTGAATTAATTCTCTGTTTTCCCCATCCTGTTGTGATCTTAAACCTGGTCATAGGGGTGGAAATCCCGTAAAATACTTGGTGACTCCACTCAGGAATGGATAATTGAGTCTTTATCCTTAGGTTTGTTTAGTTTATTGCAGGATTTTTTATTCCTCTTTTGCTTCTATGTCAATTCTCTGAGATCTTTTTAGACTTATAGCACTGAGTTCTAGGTCCTAATTCAATCTTTTTCCAACTCTTTTTGTAAAATATGAGTTGCATACGCACCATTCCCCATATAAACCCATGTATGTATGCTAGTTTATGTGGAGACAATTGTGTACATATGCACCTTGCTAAGGCAACAATAGCCTATGAGTTCTAGGAAATGGTTTTCTCCATATCCCAGCCTCTATTTAGTCTTGAACTTGCTTCATGGGTTTCTTTTTTATTCCTTGAATTGTCTGGATTTTTTTCTAGCCAATGAAGTTATTTGAATTCCTTTTGGTGTTATAACTAAAGAAAAGAAAATATTTTTCTTCTTTTTAAGTTTCTTTAGTTGCCTTTTGTTTGCATAAGTGAAAGAGGAGTCTTGTCATTAGTTTTTGGGTTTCTTGGTTGGTGTTCGCAGTGATATCTGAAACTATAATTCATTTATTTGAGTTCATTTCTTCTCACTTTTGCATTCTTGTTTCCCGATCATAAAAAGAAAAATTTCCTTGTTTTAGTATCTTTTTTCTTGGTTTACTGCTTTAGTAGAAAGAATGAAAAGAATAGTTTGCTTTTGAATAGGTTATTTCCTTTTAGTTTGTTTTCGTTCATTCATGTTTGAAAGAGAAAAGATATTTCTTTAAGAACATGTCTTTCTTCATCTTTTGCATTTAAGAGGTTGTTGCATTGTAAAGGCATTTAGGTTTTTTGAGTTCTATAAAGTAGTGATTCTTTTGAAAATAAAATCGTAGTTGTGTTTGCATATTTCAAAAGGTAAAGATTTCATTTAAAAGTTAGTAGTTTTCATTAGTTTTTCATGGTTATAATTTTACATTGAAGAATACATGTGTTTAATGAAATGAAAATGTTCTTATAAGTTGATTTATGCAAGAGCCCTTAAAATACCATTGGTTTCACTACTAATTCCTACGTAAATAACAACCACTAAAATGAATGTTAATTTAAAATATACTACACTATTTTCTTTCTAGAAACACTAACTAGTCTCGGAGTAGGGACTTGGGATAGGTTGGAGAGTTAACTCTCCAAGGCCACTCAAATCAACGTAGACAATTTTATTAGTGAGTGCTCAGATCCAATATCGTATAGGTGTTTTTGAGGAATCTCCTCTAACACATGAGTCAAGCTCTAGGTCGCATGAGGGTAAGTGAAAGAGATATCCCCTCTCTCACTTTTCTAAGCGTCTATGGATTGATGTGTATACAGTGATTTCCTAAGTACCATTGGCCCCTTGTGTGTTGATACGTTTTGGAGCTTCGGGATTATCTACCCACCCATACATGCAATATCGACTGACAATGGTTCCCCCTGGTCTCTAATTACAAGTTGGTGGTATTTGTTTCCTTTATTAGGCTCCACACAAGTGACTATGAGGGGTTTCTCGTAGTTGATAAGACAGATTAATAATTTCTAGCTTGGATCCTTTGGACGGTGTTCATCTTCGAGAGGAGACTTTCACCTTAGGATAACATTACATGCGGTTTATCAAAATTGTTTCTCACTCCTTCATTGATCGGTATCGAGACTTAACCAACTCATATCAGTCTTTGGAAGGCTCCTTTTATCTTTTCACTACTTCGTACCTAGTACCTAATTCACCTAGGATAGGATTTGGAAAAGTAGTTTTTGTGTGTTTTTCTCTCAGGAATTTTTAGTAGTGTGCTTTGTTTGTCTAGTTGGCCTTAGGTGGTCTCTGTATCACTAATTTTGAATCATTTGGATAACCGACCACTCCACCGGTTAAGGACTTGTGGTATTTCATCAGAACCAATAGAGACAAATTTTGCAAATGTGAACCATCCTACAGAAGGAATTTTTTCTAGTGTATAAAATATCCAATCTAAGGGATTTGTAAGTCATTTTAACACTCTCCTCATTGGATATGATAGTTCTATCCTCGTACAAATAAAAAATTCTAATAGTTCACATCACATTGACAATCCCTCTCTTCAGTGGTCTAATATGGACAACACTACAAATCTTTCAGGGTCAGGGAGTGACCATACCCCCTCATCGACTATCTTTGGAGGGGGAGTCTCCCCTCCTATTCCAACTACCCAAGTCACTAGCACTACCCATGTTACAAGGAGGGAATCAACTAATGGATCGATACCTTCTCAAACTTGTATCATCTAGAGCATGGGATATCCACCTTCTACATCATACGGTACAAGTGCTTTCTCATTTGGGGATCCTACCATTGGAATGAAACATGTGGCTAGTAGTTATACTCCAGTCTTCTCAAACCCTAGTTTTACTACAAGGAGTTCTTCAATTCCCTTGCAAGGTTTTCCTTTGGGCATGGGGCACATCCCTCCATCAAACCCCTCCTTAGGAAGTGGAGCTTTTCCATCTTCCAGTAATTTTACTAGGGCCAATCCTTTTTCAAAATTAGGTAATCAGATCAGTGGAATCTTCTAGTCTTTCAAAATGTCAATGAATTCTAACCCTTTTCATTTTTCGGAAATCAAGCGAGTATCCCTTTCCCTTATTTTAGAATTCTCACAGGGAGAAAATTATTCCAAATTTCTTGGAATCCTATGCAACAATAATTTCCTTCACACGTGATGACAGCAAGGGGAAAACCTTTAAAACAATTTGGAATTATTATGAGTGGAATTTTTCCTCCTTATAGACAGGGATCCCAAAGTTACAATTAGTACCTTGACCAACACTACCTGAAAACTTGGTGCCAACAACATTATAGGATATTATTTTATGAGTACCAACCAACTAGGGGCTTACAACCCTGAAAGTTGAAACTCTATGCCACAACCACAACTTCCATTTATGGAAACTTTAAATTTTCCAGATATTTCCAAACTCACTAATGATCGGGTGCATCACAACCTGAATTGGCCTCCAGTCCCCACCAAACTCCCCTCAAACATTCCAAAGTTTGAAGGGAAGGTCGGTGAGGATCTAAGAGATCATGTGACAATGTTCCACTTATGGTTCTCATCCAACTTATTCATGGAAAACTCCATTCAATTGAGACTTTTTCAACTCACCCTCACTAGGGTGATTGGGAAATGGCATATTGAGCTTAAAGGAGCATCCTTTGGAAATTTTCATGACTTAGCTATGATTTTCTTGAACCACTTTTCTATTCCTAGTTGATATGATGTTGGGACTGACCTCTTGTGTACTTTTAGGAAACACAATGCCACCCACATCTCTGACCACATCCAAGAGTGATGGAGAAGGAAGTGAATGATCAAAGCTTGGATCCCTCCTGAGTTTCTTCTATAATGGTTCCTGAAGTATTTATTACCGTATATATATGGTTCCTAAAGTCTTTGTTACCATATATGATCAAATCTCATATCCCTCCTAAATTTTATTTTAGAATGGTTCTTGAAGAAATTTTCAAAACCCAACAATTAGGTCTGATTTATTCTCAGTATGGTGTTCTATATGAATTTTTTCCAAATGTATTGAGACATGGTACCAACCTTGTGAAACCAAATATTGGACCCCATGTCGATGGAATTGTGGGTTCTGTCAATAATTCAACCGTGATTTTGGTTGCAAACCAGATGAATCATATGTATATTCATCCACCAATGATTGGTCATGCTCATGCTTCTACCTCTACCCCTCTCCAAGATTCTAATGTACATTATGTGCAATCAGAAAATCCAAAGGGTAACCAACAACCTGGAGGAAAGAAGAAAATAAGGGTAAGAAGAAGGGAGGTGGGGGTAATAATAATGTGAATAATACCAATAACATTGTTGGTGGGAAAAGAAGGAGAAAAAGAAAGTTAAGTTTCCTTGCATGTTATGCAAAGAAGACCATTTAACTCACCAATTCCCCAAACTTGAAGAGGATCAATGTCTATTGGTGCAATAGAAAAGTATTGTGTTAAGTAATCATTATTCCTAAGGTAAACATATGACTACAATCACTTCAAATAATCATATATTTCATAAAGGGGTAAATCAGGGGGCACCTTTTCATGATAAAAACTCCTCAAATGTATACCTATGTGGTTCTGAACCTTTCGACCAAAACCCATAATTATGAGGCTATTGAATCTACCTCTAAAGGAAAGGAATCCCCTAAAACCTAAAACCATATGCATATAGAGAAACCTATGGTGGAAGCAATGTCTTGCATACCCAAGGGTGTATTTAAGAGGTCAATGAATAATCTAAATGCTCAGGCTACCCAAAACTACTCAATGTATAAGATTCATCCCAGGTGCCATGTGTTATGCCAGCCTTGGAGGTACACCAAATTTTCCTAGCACAATGGAGTGCATTGCTTTAAGCTATCAAGGTTGTTGATTCCTAAAACTCTAATATGATAATGTTCAATACTACTAATGTGAAGCCTTGACTTCCTTACCAAATTTCATTTTAGATTAAAGTCATGTATTCCATGAAAAATATCGTTAGAATGATCACATATGAGGGTGCTTCTACATGTTCCATGTCATTGTCATGTTGGCGAGCCATTGGCTCCCATGAGATTTCTCTATCTCCCACCTTGTTAACTATGTTTGACAGATGTTCATTTAGGCCCCATGGTATTCTTGCCTCTTTTCCTGTCCAATTAGGGGGGGAAACCATTTCAATTGAAGTTGAAGTAGTCGATACTCTAGTCCATTACAACCTTTTTTGGGGATGTAGTTGGACATATGTTATGACAGTTGTGTTTTCCTCGATCTTCAGAGTTATTTGTTTTCCCTGTGAAGGAAAAATCGTAACTATTGATTAGATGCCATATTCTTGTACCAATCCAACTACATCAATGAGATCTATTGTCCCATTAATCGGTAACTCCCAGAAGGTCATTGATAATACAGATTTTGAAATGTATCCATCCCTTATGGGAACTTTCAATTTTGTAGAACCTATTTCATACATCAATTCCACTCCTTCTTGCTCTAGTGTGTCGATTTATTCGACTTCTACAACCCAATTTTTTTATTTCCAAACAATATACTTTGAGGATCCATGGATTTTACCCTCACTTATGCTTCAGCAAAAGGACTTGAGCATGTAGGAATGGCCATGCATTTGTATAAAAAAAAATAGTTTATCGAGATATCCAAAGGGCCTCTGTAGACATAGATCTAGTTCCTCCTCGGACATAGGAATTGGATCATCTTCCTACACCTGTATGGGCCTCCAAATCTTCCCACTATATGGATTGCTTGGACATAGTTTTACGATCTGACGAAGCCATCCTAGAAGCGATGACTATGCCTAAAAGGCCTTGGAAGGATTTTCACCATAGGTCTTATTTCCTCCCTAGACTTGGTAGGATTGAGAATGGATCATTTACATTGACCATGGTTGGAGGAGAAATTCATTTGGTAAATCCCTTAGTAATGCATGTTGTGTATGTTGAGGATAATATGGATAATATTTCTGAGACTATATAGATTGACATATCCAAAAACCCTGGGGTTGTGGAAAATGTGTTTATTGGAGAGGATTTTTCTCCTTACGAAATCCACACTTATACAAATATTTTTAAAGAATTTAATGATGTTTTCACCTATATCTACAAGGAAATGTCAGGCATAGACCCTCATATTTTTAAACATGAAATAAATACGTATGAAAATGAAAAAGCTACTCAACAAAAGTTATGACTTGTTAACCCTAGGAAATATGTGATGATAAAGGACAAGGTGGAGAAACTCCTCAAAGTGATTTTCATTTATCTTGCTTCCCTTACTGAATGGGTATCCAGTCTCATTCATGTAGATAAAAAGAAAGAAACTATTTGTGTGTGCATGGATTTTAGAGATTTGAATAAATCTTGTCCTAAAGACAAATTCCCCACACCTTTCATTGATCAAATTATTGATGAGTGTGTTGGCAGAAATATCCTTTTCTTTATGGATGGATTCTTGGGTTGTAATCAAATTCAGATCCATCCTAAGGCCCAACACA
>ML789872.1:169810-183751 GCA_009831015.1 Picea engelmannii | reverse complement strand
CATTTTCATACTAAAAATGCATTTTGGTCTCAAAAATGTTGGGGCTACTTTTCGACGAACCATGTCCTATTATTTTCATGACCTCAAGCACATCGTCAAGGCATATCTCAATGATTTGGTTTCTCACTCTTGTAAGAGGGAAGACCATCCTAAGAAAATTTTCCTTGTGTTTGAAAGATGTCGATATTATAGGATTCATTTGAATCCCCATAAATGCATATTATGTGTCGTTTCAGGATGTGTACTAGGTTTCATCATGTCCAACAAAAGGATCATGGTCAATCCTCTTAAGGTTGAGGCAATAGTTGAATTTCCTCCCCCACACAATATTTGTCAACTTCAAAGTCTACAAGAAAAATCTAACTTTTTCCAACAATTTATAGCCGACTACGTTGAGATTACCAAGGGATTTATGCACTTGTTGAAGAATGGGATCTCATTCATTAGGGATGGCTTCACATAGTGATTATTTGATGCATTGTCAAATGAAATCATATTTTTCCCACTGCTTCGTCCTCCAAACTATAGCAAATACTTTGTGTTGTATCTTGCAGCCTTAAAATCAACCATTGGTATGGTTCAGGTTCCGAAGGACGACATTCTCCAAGAGCATGCCATCTATAAACTTAGCAGGAGCTTAGTAGGTCTTGAACTTAGGTTTTTGCATGTAGAAAATTGGCTTTGGTGGTTTTTCATGATGTGAAGAGACTTCGTCGTTGTATCCTCATCGGGAAAACCATTCTTATTGTTGATGTGAATCCATTTCATTTTTTCTTAACTCGACAAGTTATTGGGGGAAGTTACAACAAATGGATAGTCATATTACAAGAATTTGACATTGGATTTGTGTCATCTAATTCCAAATAGTATTTAGTTTACATTGAGTTAATGTCGGAGTTTCCTAGGGAAGATGAGGGTACTATTGAGACTGACTTGTTTCTGGACGAGCATATATTCCTCATTTCTTCTAGTGATCCTTGGTATGGATATATCCGTGTCTATATCTAGAATCTGAAGTTTTCTCAAAACTTCTCATGAGATGAGCGATGTCACATTCGTAACCTAGCTAAAAAATACCTCACTATCAACAACACTTTGTATCATTAAGGGGTATATTTCATATTGCATGGTTTCTTGACTCGCAAGGAGGCAGAGACCATGCTTAATGATTTTCATAGTGGAGCCTGGGGTGGTCACTTATCTAGGTTGGCTACAACCCAAAAAATATTACATTATAGATACTTTTGGCCTTCTATTTTTAAAATTTTTATTGAAATGGTAAAAAATTATCACCCTTGCCAAGTCTTTACCTGAAAAATGCACGTGCATCCCACTCTTATTTTTTCCATTATCACAATCAATCCCTTCACTAAGTAGGGGGTGGATTTCATGACATGTCACTTGGCTTCAGCCAAGGGGCATAAGTACATTATTATGGTAGTTACTACTTTATGAAGTGGGAAGAATCCATTCCAACCTTTTCAAATGATGGTGAGAAGACAACATTATTCATATTAAATCAATTCATCACTAGATTCAGTGTGCCAAGAGAGATTGGCATTGACCATGGAAGTCACTTTCAGAATAGAATGATGTTAGATTTGGCTAAGAAGTTTTGATCTAGATAGAAGAATTCATCTCCTTATTATCCTCAAGTGAATGGTTAGTTTGAGGCCGTTGATACATCTCTAAATACCATACTCCAATGCATAGTCAATGTGAGTAAATCGAATTGGAATTTAATCTTTATCTGACACTTTGGGCATATCAAATCTTAGTGAAGACTGTGATAGGTTTTTCTCCCTTCGAACTCACTCATTGAGTTGAGGTAATCCTCTCGATTTAATGTGAGATTACTTTGTTGAAAATAGTGATAGATATCCTACCTGACACTTTCACTTTGGAGGAGTGCCTTATCCACCTAGAACACCTTGATGAGCAGTGTCGAGATGTGACTATGGTGAATGAGGCACATAAAAAAAAATTCAAGGTCCAGTATGAGAAGTATGTCTGACCTTAGATATTTTTCGAAGGAAATCTACTCTTGGTCTACGATCAAGACAATGATCCTTTAGGGGTAGGTAAGATCAATCATGTGTGGAATGGTCCTTAAATTGTGAGGTGTGTCCTTAAAAAGGGAGCTTATGAACTTGAGGAATACAAAGGAAATGTGATAAGTGACCCTAGAAATGGGATCTATCTCAAGAGGTACTATGCATGAGTATCCATGCATGGGTGTTTGTCCCTTTGTAATTATTGTACATTGGTAGTATTAGGATTAGATTAGTTTTATTTTCCTCAATTTTTTCTTATCATGCTTCTAGCCTAGTTGGCAGATGTCGATGGATTCATTAGTGTTTATAGGATTCACATATGGTGCCATCCGCCACACTTGGAACCTTGCTTCCATCTCTTAGGTGATTTATTTTCCCATAGGCTAGCTCATGGCCTTAGGAGGATCTTGCTTGGGCCAGAAACCGACAATGTGGTTGAGTATAGCATCATAATTAAACTCTTTATGGAAGCCATATATCATGGCATTTGATCTTTAGAAGTTCGTCTGGATTCATAGTTGATATTGTCTAAGTTGAGTGGAAAGTACAAATTCCATGACCCTACTCTTCTCCAAGAATTATTATGGGTATGACTTCTTGAATGCTCATTTGAATTCATTTCTTATGTGCATGTTCCTCGAAGTTATAATATCATTACCAATGCATTAGCTAGTTATGTATTGGATTGGCATATTTTTCAGTTATAAGTTAGAAGTGTGTGTGTAAATAGAAGTCATTCAATCACATTCACATATATAAGTAAAAGTTGATAAAAGTTTGTATATATTATTTCAATGTCATCAAGTACAAAAATGTGGTCTATATCATACAAAATTGGGCTCCACGCCCCTAATATACATATAACTAGCCAATAATACAAAACACATATGTCAATATTGGTTGAAGGCCCTTCCCCTGCATGGGTCTCATGATAAAAAACTATGGAATTTACTAGATGCCCAAAGACTCGAACCCATTCCTAGGGTACCCCTACCACCTGTTGTTGCATCTGCTTCATTAGGTCCTCGATTTGTGCCATCGATACTTGGAAGGTGAGTCATTCCAAGTTCCATTGCACATTTTATAGAACTCTATCTGCATCTCTCCTGGGATGGTCCTTTCCTCTACCTCGACTCATGTGTCATGGGTATCCCTTGGGTCTCATTGGTCCAACATCTGTACATTCAGAGTGTTTTGTTAGATACAGTCCGCGCCAAAAACTTTTTTTTTGTTATCTCTTGAGTTTTCTTAAAGTGAAAAATATAAAATTAAATAACATAAATTACAAATACATACCTATGTTGCCCCAGGCAGAATTCATAGCTAGGGGTAGGTCTAGATCCCTATGGTAGTCTATCCCTGGATAAGGGTAATCATCGATGGTGATGATATGTCGGGACAACCACCTAAAAAACTCATCATCGACATGTTAGTGGCTTGCTCAACTCCTAACTTCTACATCAATTCATCCCAACAAAGCATATAAGGATCTAATAATCCCATTGGGTTGATTTTTACTGGTGGACTTAGCATTGGAACATGCTTGAAGAAAAACAAGTGCAAGATGCTCTTGTAGCCGAAGTTATTCATCTTTCCCAACTTACAATATATTAGTTATGTTTTCATTGAGGCCAAGAGAATTGTGCAAAAATTGAATGCAGTTAGTCACATGCATTCTACTCCGTAGAACATCTACATACATGAATCCTAATGCAATGATGTCGAACTAGCCACCCAAGCAATGGTAAATAGTATGATTTTCAATTCCAGGCTCTGAATACTTCTAATAGGTATTTGAGTACCCACTTTCTGAATACTCATGGCATAATAGGTGTCAATGTACTCGTCTATGGTCATTCCACTTCTACCTTGACTTTTTAGATTCACCATCTCACCATGCTAGGAGATCCCTATAATGAAATAAATATCCTCAACCTCTATCTTGAGAGGTTGTTCATCCAACATGAATGTGTCATGATCTAGACTCCAATATCCTACCAACATTTGTAGGAGTTTCTTTCATTCCCTCATATTTGGAACTTTGAAAAATTTTAATAACCCACACCTTCGCCTCTGGGTCATCCAACACTTGGTTGTCTATTCATGTTCTCTTCCCCTCCAAACTATCACCATCCTGCATCAAAGAATCAAATTGTGATGTTAGAATATGTTTTTTGCAACCTCATGAGTGTATATGCACTCTAGCTTGAGGATAGGTGTGTTTATACGTGTCTTTCCTCAATCATATGTCCGTATAGGGATTTACATATGTATGTAAAGAGTGGGAAAGGCGCATATGCACAACCTGTGTATTTAAAAGAGTCTTCCCAACTCAAATTTTGACCAAAATGAAAAAATGAATGGTTGAAATTGAAGAGAACGAGATGTGTTCTTACCTGGTCCATACTGATCATGATTTTGACAAGCGATGCTTTAGTAATCCTTTGTCTAACTTTGAGGGATTTTTCTCCACAAATGCACAACTTGGTTAAAATTTCAAATGGAATGGTAAAATCTAGTTTTTTCACTATTTTAACCTTTTGGTTTACCTACTTTTCTACAGTTTAAACCTTCAATGTCAATTTTACCAAATGGACTAATACCTAAACAATGTTTATGAGTTAGTCTTTTATTTTTTTCAAGTGTGACAAAGAACAAAGGTGTCTTTTAATTATTTTTCAGCACTACAATCCACATTTGACCTCCTTTGGCAGGTAATGTTTCGAATAACTAGAATATAGGTTAGGGCCTTTTCTCCTTGCAATTTGCATTAACAGTTTCATTTTCATCTATGCCATGGGTTCAACCCCATTAAATCGTGACACAAACCATCCTTGTTGATTAAAAGTATCATACTTTATGTGGTAGAGCCTACCTTTTATAGGTGCCTTATTAGTGCCTTGATAGTCATTTGGAGCCCATGTTGAAGTTCTTTATAGGCTCGGGATCCCTATTTAGTCTCATCGTGACTATATAATTAAACCTCATTTCTTCTTCTAAATATTTTTCGGGGCTACCCATATGGGGCTCCCTTTGTTGATTTGTATTTTTGCATTTCATTTTTCTGCTTACGCTTTTGATCCTAATGTCATCTTCAGCTATTTGTCTTATAGTTTGTTTCTTATGCATTCTCTTTAGTTGTTGGCCTTTTCATCTATTGACTTTGCAACTTGACACCATTATCCCTGGAGGAAACATTCCCCTGAGTGTCCATAACGTTTCTTGCATTGACCATAGGTTGGTTCCATGCGCATGGAACTAGTTTTCTTGCTTGTGACACTCATTTCCTCGACTGTATTCTAGCATTATTTTATTCCTTTATAGGCTTTCATAATATGAAAAAGTTAAAAAAAATCCAAATGTGCTAAAATTAGGGTTGGGAAATAGTTGACTTTTCCTTTATGTTTTGCAACATCTCTGAGTCATGTCACCCTTGAACAAAGCACTGGTTTTGAGTCCCCATCTCAACAAATTGAGTTTTTAGTATGGCTTTAGGAAACCAAACCTTGTTTATTAAGTATTTACTCCTCTGAATGGTTACTCTTCCAGTCACTATTGAGAGTCTGTTGATGCTTCATGTGTCATAGACTTATATCATTGTTCATTCTTGATTCATTTCTACCCAAGTCACTTTTGTGTTGTGCTTATGTTCAAGGGAAGTTCCAGTCTTTGTCGGCTATTCCTCTGACTTTCTAAATTATCATGTTGGCCTTCCCAATTGTCAATTCCTTCTTAGAATCATCAAGTATATATGTCATATACTCATGCCAATATGGAAGGTCATCATTGAATTCTTGTTGTTGGGTCAACTCTTATCGACTACGACACATTGCTTCGAGAGTTTGACAAAGAGTAGCACCCTGGACCTATTTTCATCATTTACAAATTACCTTGCACTCAATAGATGACATTTCATCCATGGTGACTAACTGAGTGGTTGTCCATGTGTTCAATGTCAAGACCTTTATTCACACTTTGTGATTCATGCAATACCTTGGATTCCATTTTCCTCATTGGTGGAATTCCTTGCCTATGTCAATGGTTTTCATTATTGCTCATTTCTCATAGGATCTCTTCCATGCACTATTCCATCTGTTGCATGTGAGAGATGTACTCAGTGGTGTGTCCTTTCATTTTTTCATCTAAGTCCTTCAAAATCATTGGCTTTCTACTTTCCTCGCGTTGGATGATGGTAGGTTTCTTAATTCCCTCCTTCCAGTGGATCTCTTCCCATCGACTTCGACTCATTTGCTCTATGATCAGGATCTAGAATATTTATGGTATCTTAAGTCTTACAGTCATAAGTGGCAGGATCCTTCATTGTTGATAGTAGGAATACATCAATTTCCCCTGATTGATAGATTCTGCAAGTGTTCGACATCATATCATTCATTCACACTTGTTACAATGTACTAGGTACCTTGAAACCCATTATCATTGTCAGTTGATTGTCTCACATTTGTTAACAATATACATCAATGAGCGGTAATCAAATGGTGTCTCCCATGTTCAAATTCAGATCATTTATTTCCATGGTGTAGCCTCATACCTTTAGCTGTTTGTTTTGAAGACCTCGGATCTGTAGTAGCATCACATGTTTTATGTTGTGACCCGAGTTATGTAGGATAATGCCACTCACCTATATGAAATTGGTACTTGTGGAAGATCAATTTACTCATTCATTGATTCTAATTATCCTTCTATGATTCTCAAACATAGATCCATTATGTATTTATTCATGGCTATGATCTATTTTGACATGGATCCACTGTGTATTATTTTTTTGTGGCCATGATCATTGCCTATATATACTTCGTGGATCTGTGGTGCACTTCATTTGGCGGTCATGATTTCATCACACCTGAGCATGGATATTCCCACCTTGGGAAGAGATATATATCATACTTGATTTCTTCTGCAGGTATTATTCTAGTCCATTGTTTGGTGAACTTTTCCTGGACCCACCACACATCTTCCTCCTAGATTTTATAATGTATTTCAACCATCATATTCCCTTCTGACCTCACACATTAGGGGGAATTTATTATACCATATGTTTCCACTCCATATGCAAAGATGCACTCATTAGCCATGATTCCAAATCCACTTGCATTTGCAAGCCAAAATTCCTCCTGAAACTCTTAAAAAAACACCTTTTGTAAATCCATATCCTACTCTTGATTTGAAAATGTGTGTATGCAACTTTATATATGTGTGTTTCCATTATGGAACTTGTGTGTGCCTCCAGAATGCACTAAATCAATATAAATGTGTGAAAAATGCACCTTTTTGGTCAAAGTTTATGAGTTTCCCAGGTTGTTAACCTTCTATTCCCCATACAAAATTACTCCAACCAACTATTCATGGTATAAATAGATCCATTGGGTGGAGGAGAGGGAGAGCACCCTTATGCGATCAAAGTTTTTCTTAAGTATGCAAGTAATCAGTCCTGTGTTTTTAAGTCCATACCTTGTTCCTGGAAACTCTTATTTTCAACACCCTTTCTCTCATTATCTCATTGAAAGAAAGATACATTTTTCTCTTTTTATCACTCACTTGGAGTAAGGATTATGTTGTTTAAGTTCTCTTGAGTGGATCGGGAGGGGAAATCCAGACGGTGGTTCCAGGCGCTGCCACAACAAGGATCGTGTGACTTCTTTATTTGATATTTTTTGTTCATTTAATATATGAGAACTCTCTTCTTTCCTTCCCAAATTGTGCGTAATTGATATATTTCATCATGGTTATATGCATATGTTTGGTAGAAAACTAACTTACTGATCCAAGTTGGTTTAGGTAGTTATATTTTAGTTACTGTAACTACTTTATTTGCAGTTATTCTCTTCTTTGTGTGCAAGTCAACAAAGACTATACCGAAACAAGAGAATAGAGCGAGGATCTTCGAGTGGGATCTACTCCAAATTCCGTTTGTCCAGATAAGTGGTTTCTAACCACTTGGTAGTTACTAGATTGCTTGTCATAACTACTTTTGGTTTGAAGTAACTCTCTAAATTATACTATTATGTTGTGATCTTAACCATAGTCATAAGGGTGAAAATCCCATAACTCAAAGGCTGGCCCATTTATAAGTAATGAAAAATACACTGAGTTCGATCAACCCATGACCCAATTGACAAGATGAACACACCACCGAATATGAATAAGAATTAATATGAGGTACAACCAACTTACTTTGTCATAGGCTTTAGAGAGATCTAATTTTACCATCATAGCTTGTGATTTCTTGGATTTTATAAAGTATAACCCCTCACATAATACTCCTATGGCATCATGGCTTTGTCTACGGCTAGAAACCCAAACTATTCTTACTCAAATGGAATTTGAGAAAACCTCTTTCAATGTTTTGGCTATTATTGTGGAAACAATTTTGTAAAAGATATTACATAGTGAAATGGGCCTAAAGTCCTCAAAAGTGGTTGGATTATTCATTTTAAGAATCAAAGCAATGAAAGTTGGACCTATATTCTTTTATACTTTAAAGAAATCATTTTCTATAAAACCATAGAAACCAAATTTATTATATATATATATATATATATATATATATATATTAAATTTGGTTTCTATGGTTTTATAGAAAATGATTTCTTTAAAGTATAAAAGAATATAGGTCCAACTTTCATTGCTTTGATTCTTAAAATGAATAATCCAACCACTTTTGAGGACTTAAGCTTTTTCTATTAATGCCCCCTCACCCACATATATATATATAAAATATGAAATTTTAATTTCATGAGAGAAAAGAAATACTTTAATTTCAAAACACTAGTTTTATTTTATATATATTAAAAAATAATACTTTGAGTTTCTTCTCAATGAAGAAATTAAAATTTTATATTTTATATATTAAAAGTGGAAATATAAGATGAATATAAATCTATGTTAAAATTGTTATTAAAATAATAAATATATATAGAAATTAAAATTTTATATTTTATATATTAAAAATGGGAATATAAAATGAATATAAATCTATGTTAAAAGTATTGTTGCACTCAATGTTTACGGCATTTTCAATATCTATGAAATTCGTTTGGGAAGTTATCTGAGCTTGGGAATATCTTCAATTGGTTGGGAACTTGAGAGCTTTTTGGGAGATTTAACATCAAAGAAATGGGAGCTTGGGAACCAGTTTCCTAAAATAAGAGCTTTAAATTAGAATTATATTAAATTAAAATATAAATATATTTATTCCATTATTACAAATACACAATTTCTTACAAATATTTTCATTGTATTTATTCAAAATATCACTATAAAACTAAGATTAAATTACAGGTAAATATTATTTCAAAAATTAGTTAAGTAAAAGAACTTAATAATACTCACTTTATAGTTGTGGATATGAAAAACTTTTATTGCATGTATGTTTTCCTTTAAGCCCAAACAAAACATGAAAGTCTAATAAATCAATACCCTATCCACTACAAGCATTTGCTCCACTCTATAGTTGATATCAACCAACTATATCATTGACTTGTATTGTATTTTCATATTAGAAGAGTATTACTATTTTGTTTTTTCCAATAAAAAAAATAATGCTTCAAATTTACAAAGATGTTTAAAATTTATATGTGTAAAGTTTAATTTTAAAAAGATGTTAAAATTGTATATATGTATTTTCAATTTTGTTTCTCATTTTCTAATGGAATATTTATGGATATTAAGTTTATTCTGTTAAATATATTCATATAATTATTAGCACAAATTAAATTAATAACTTTAATATTATAGTTGTTGCAATAAGAGAAACATTGTCATCCATTGACCTTCAATTTTATTGAAATAAGATTTAAAATGTATCAATATCTTTATACATTGTAATCAAAAGTATCATTGTAATTTAAAATGTTTTTATATTTTTTTAATATATATTATTGTCGCTCTCAACTTTATATTTCTTGTAAATTTAAATAAAACTTCTACTCGTATCCACTTTCCTAACATTCCCACATTTCTAAAACTCATGTAACATAAATTAAAATTGTTATTAAAACAATAAATAAATATATATATTATATATGAGACACTATAGACTATAAACTCAAATATAAATCTCATGTAGAAACTATATACTATAAATATATTATCTCTTAAACCAATCACAAAAATGAGCAATTTAAACGTCAAATTCCCATCCTTATAATACTTCACATAAAACTTGTAAATAGAAAACAAGGTACATGTATTATGCATATTCATACTTTAAATTATTAGTAATGAGACAAAGATTGTATAAAATAAAATATGATAGTTGACCTTATGGACATATTATTATCTCACAAATGTGTGAAAAGGAAATAATTCATTTAGATGTAAAATAATTACCTAATAAAAATAGATTTTTTATATAAAAAAATAATTGTTTTGTTAAACTAAGTCATATAAAATATGAATGGATTTTTTTATTTATTTTTAGTATCTTCTCCTATAATGAGTTTTGAATTTTGATCACCTTACAAAATAAAACTCTTGAAATCCAATAACCCTAGAAAAAAATTCTTAATATTATTATTTTTTTTTTAATTTTAAAATATAAATAATATTATTATATAATAAAAAAATTATTAATTTTTTTTTGAAAAAAATTGTAATATTGTTAATATTTTTAATTTTTTAATATATTAACTTTTCAAAATTATAAAAAATTGTGAATATTTTTTTTAATAAAAAAAAGATTAAAGCAAATCAATTGATTCCAATTATTATCATTATTATCTTTTACAAATTTTAATTAAAATAACACCAATTTATTAATTTAATCTAAGTATCAATAAAATATTTATCAATACGTTAATATAATTTAAATCTCAATAAAATACTCATTATTTTAATTTTTTATTTTAATAAAACTTATAACAAAATTAAAAAATATTAATTTTATAAAAATTAATTAAAATATTTATGTTAATATTATTAAATAAAAATAATATTATTAAATGATAAAAACACTTTTCTATTTTACATGTTCATAATCTTGAGCATGCTTCCCAATGCCATCCTATCTTGTGATGATCATTCTTGAAGACCACACAAAAACTTATGGAAGCTTTCATTGGTTACTTCTCTCTACTCCATGTAACTAACTCATAAGATATTGAGTGGCCTTCTAATGTTTTGGGAACCCTAAATAGTCAGAGTAGGGGATTTATTGCCCCCAACCCACTACCATACCATAATTAATATTAATGGAAATTCACTCTTCATAAAATCTAACTTAGGTAAACTCCAACATGTGTACCACAACTAAGTTGACCCTTCTAAAGTTAAACTAAAGTCAATTAAATTTAATACATGTTCTGAATATTAAAAACTTCTAAGTTCAAGATCATGGATGTACCATCATAAATATTTAAAATCTCCATGCATTTCACATCAATATGTACTCTCTTAATCAAAGGGTCAAGAAAGGAAATTTTGTGGAAATGCCAGCTAAACGGAATTAAGCACATAGCATTGATACCCCTTGATATGGGTCATATGAATGATTATCTTCCATCCATGAGCACTTAGCACATTGATAGTGGGTTTAGAGGTATGCTACTACATGCTTTAGTCTAAGTATCTTTCAAGTGGTTTACATGCATGTTAAAGGTCAATGGACTTTAAACTAATGAATGATACATTCACAATGCATTTTAGATTCTACTATGAAAGAGATTGTAATGTTTTTTATTTTTTAATATTACTCTTAATTAATTAATATTAATTTATATTAATTTTAGATTTAAAGTGTGGGATAGATCAATTTTTTTTAAGTTTTTCACTAAAATAATATTGTATTTTAAAGGATTTGATCTTTCTAAAAAATTTCGTCCATTCTCCACCAATCCATAATAATACCTTTGTGACTGCGACGGATGATAAGGGGAATAAAAAAACTGGGGCCTCCGCGGGTTGCTTGGAGGAAATTAAAGGGGGTCTCGTCGCTTGACCAAGTACGTTGCTAAAGCAACTGCAGAACTTGATATCTTAGATTAAGATAATAATAATAATAATCTATTTTTAAGGTCACAGTCAAGCTAAACACCAAATTGGTGTATGAGATCCCCTTGTTCGTGGGACAAGGGACCCCCTCTGCACAACGATTTGACTACTAAAGTGTACAGAGGTATACATACCCTACCCCCCTTTGGATTTGAACCGATAACCTTGAATAAGGAAACACATGTTCTTTACCATTTAATAGATCTAGATAAATATATATTAATTTATTTAATTTAAGTAAAACATACAAACTTAATATATAACTATCAATTTTGTTGTTTAATTATTGGTTTTATATGTTACATTGTTTTTTTCTTGCCAACGTAAAAGGGTCAAATTTTTTAATGATAATTTTTTTTTTTTAATTTAAACTTGTTTTTTTTAAATATCCAACATATATTTTTACTAATATTTTTAATATGGTTGACAAGATGCTTACAACAATATGTTTACAATCATTTTGATTATATACCTAAATATTGAACTGATTATAACAAAAAGCTTCTAAGTTTAAATTTTCATTACAATAGTGTGGTCTCTAGTTTGAAGAGATGGATTTTTTGAAATGGTATAGTCTCCTTTGATAACTATGAACAAAAAGGCAAGCATGTTATTGTTTTTTTTTTTGGTAATTGTTTTAAGTGATTTTGCAAGCAACCATTTTTTATAAGAAACTTTATAACCATTCTTTATAAGAATTTTTTATTACATTCATGTTATTTAGAGAGAGTTGTATTTCTTAAAAAAATATAGATAGAGATTGAATAGTTGTTTCAATCAATTATGAAGTTTGTCAATAATAACAACAACAACATGATTAAGTCAGACATCAAATTGGTGTATGAGATCCTCTTGTTTGTGGGATAAGGAATCCCCTCTGCACAATGATTGACTACTAAATTTTATAGAGGTGTACATACCCTACCCCCTATAAATATGAACTTGTAACCTCCAAAGAAGAAACACATATTCTTATGAAAGAAACATATACTAATGGTTCTTAAAATTAGTAACACAAATTATTTGTTTATGAATTCAATAAAGATAATAACATCACACAACATTATACCAATGATTTAGAAGGTTAGTAACATCACTAATATAAAAATGCGTATTAAGTTAGCAACATCAACAATTATATCATTTGACAACCAACTTATGTTTGGGCATGATTATTGGTAAAGCCTCTTTCATGATATCTTTCTTTAGAGTTTATACCCACTACTTATGCCTCGAGTAGTAGTTTATACCCACTACTTATGCCTCGAGTGTGTCATGAACCAGAGTTTTTTAATCTCAATGTCTTGTATCCTCTTTGTCTTTTAACATATCTTCAAAGTTTTCTAGGTCAGTGGAGGCGGCGTAGTGGTAAGGTCGCTCTCGTTAAGACGGACAGGTCCTGTGCTCAATCCCGAGCGAGGGCATGGCTCGCCGTGAGAGTTTAACTGTTTCCGGGCCAAGCCCACTCACCTTTAAAGCCACATAGATATCTGGGATGGCGAATGGAACGAGACGGAAGCCATTGCGGCTAGGGTCCAAACCCTAGCCGCCAGATCTGATCTTCGTTTGCAGGTGCCCGGTCCTTCGCAGCTGCCGATCAAGGGTTCTCGCAGGTGCCCTGTCCTTCGTAGCTGGCGCTCAAGGGTTCTCCCCCCGTTCTCTCTGCATTCAGGACGCGATTCGGCGGTCCAGCGCCCCCTCCTGCGTGCTCGCGATCTGGAGCAGTGATAGCCGCTGGTGGTCGCCGCCCGGCCAAGATGGCTTCAAATCCGATTGCCGAAACTGAAGAAGATCTCTTGGAAGCCTTTAAAGCTATAGTCCGTTCGGCAGGACCTTCTAAGCCTGTTCTTTCGACTAAATTTGTTAAGAAGATGGAGGA
>ML789872.1:134002-159908 GCA_009831015.1 Picea engelmannii | reverse complement strand
TATGATATTTTTTTGGTGCTTCAGTGTTGACATGATAGAAAATAGTTGCATGAAACATAGTTCGAGAAGTACATGTGAAATTGCAATATATGTTGGTTTTTTGTTAAAATAAAACATATACAGGTTGCATTTATAAACCATGTATGGTGAAATGTGCCCATATGACAATACAAGTTGTTTATCCTCTACACAGACTGGTGTGCCCATGATACAATTTGTCTTGTACTTGAGATATGATATGTACAACAAAAATTCTGCAAAATTATATTTCCATGTCTAGAACCATATCTGGGTAGTTTGCCCCGGAAAACCAAAATGTTGTATCGTGGGAACAATAGTCTGTGTAGAGGATAAACAACATGTATTTCCATCGGTGGAAGCATATATAGATACTTTTCCACGGAAAAAAAAAATCGTTTAGCTACGGCCATGCAATTTTGTAATATTTTGTGGCTTGTAATATATTTTGGGCAGGGAAAAATATTACATATTTACAGCTATGGATGGAGAAGCGCAAAGGTTCATGTTACTACCTATATTTTAGACTATTCGTTGAGTCTCTTTTACTGTATGTACATATTACTTGTTCTCCAATGCATACCAGCTTCCATTCATGTTCATTGTATTTTTTGCATTCCCACATTCAAACAAATAGAATAGTTGGAGAAAACGATGGAGTCTTGACTGCATCGGTTGAAGAGGAGATAGAAAGGTCCATGCTTGTACTATTATTTCATATTGCATTGTTTTGTATTTTATTTATTGTTTGTATATGTGTTCACCTAGTTTATTGTATGTAGATGTTGCGTACCTTCCTACATAAAAACTTATCTTCATTACATGTCTTCCTGCATACTAACCTACTTCATGTGCGTTGTATTCTCCCTACATTGCTACATTTAAACAAACATAATGGTTGGAGAGGACGATGGAATCTTTGGTGGGAATGTAGATGAGGAATTACAGAAGTGGCTACTTGTACTCTTATTTCATATTCCAGTGTTCATTTTTTCATTTACTGTCTGTATATTTGTTGTGCTTGTTCTGCTGCTTTGCACCTTTTTTATTTTTTATTTTTTCTTTGTTCTTTTCTTCTTTCAAATATAATATCTTTTTGTTTATTCTCATGTGAATCATATTCTGTTTGTTGTTACATTGGAATAAATAGAACTTTTTCTCTTTCTTTTACATGTATTTCTTCATACTAACTTGCCTTCATGTCCATTGCATATTCGGTGTTTCTACCTTGGAAGAAATAGGTTGGTTGGACAGGAAGATGAATTGTTCTGTGCAACAACAGAGGGTTTTGTGGTACAATATTCAAAAATGTATACCAATTGTACTGGTAAATTAAATATACAAACCGGGTGGGGGCATATAATATTAGAATAGAAAACTATGACTTGGCAGCAATGGGCCTTTTTTCCCTCCATATTTCTACTTTTTCCATTTTGTATTATCCCTTTTGTTTTCTAATTGATCTGCTTAGTGGTCTTTCCAAAAATGCCTTGTTTCGTCGGTTGGCGGATGAATGGTTTCACATATATGGTAACGCTTCTACCTTATTCCATACTTACCCACTTTGTCGACTGCGAGTGTCGGGCTAGCGGGTTCAATATTGCTCCCCTAGCTTCTGGGGGTCCGCGATATACAGATTGGTTGTGGTGCCCCACCCTCACGCCCTGTTTACTGTTGCACATTTTTCCAGTCAAAAAAATCAGATGCATATAATTTTATGCTTGTTTAGTCCTTCTAATGGAAATTATCAATGCATATGCTTGTTATAATTATTTTGTAGTAGTCACCATTTTAATAAAAAAAAATGAAGAGAATGGGGAGAAAGATCTTATTTCCTCAAAACATACCTCCTCACTTAATAGGCACACGATGATTCAAATAATTTACACATGGTTCAACAAGAATGCATTAGGTGACCATATTTAGTCCTTCTGATGTTCATCTGCACATGCGCCTACATCAGAAAAAGTTGGACTAGTGTCATGGCCATGAGTAGTCAGTCATCCCAGACATCAGCAGACCGACAAGGCCAAAGGTAAACATGCATACACTCTGCTCCTAGTATGTTTACCAAACAAATATCCTCGTCTATTTATTCATCTATGGCATAGTGAATATGATGATGTCATCTGCAATACATGGTTTACAGTTCACAAGAAGTATCAACAAGTACAAGCGAGACGCCGAACATAGTGCAGGTTCCACAGACTAAGAGGTGTGGTTGCAAAACTCTGGCTCCATAGTTCATCGAAGTTATGCGTGTACTTGTAGATTTATGCTAGTGAAAGAAGAATACAAAAAAAAAAAATGCACACTACGATTCACTTTAGTTTTCCTGTTCAAAAATTTTCACCAGGTCTAGAGTTGTAACACCCAAAGTACTATCAATAGACGGCTTGAACAGTCATTGAACTGGACAAGTCTTCATCGGGGACATAATGGTCGTCTATAGCACCTACTTGGACAAGGCAAACAAAATTAGATCCATTATGTGTGCTGACATGATAGACAAGGAGGCCATGATGACAGTGACACTGACTATTCCTACACAACTTGTCCAGAAACATGCAGAAAAGATATTGCCGGGTAATGGGATATCCATTACAAATTTTAATATATTGCCCAAAATAGTATATGACCGTGGTGATAGTGATCTGATTATTTCGCTCAATGAAACAAGTATTGTGGACAAAATTCTCTTTGTTTATTCAGAATATCGTTTCATCCTAGACACGACTATCAGCCAGCTTGCACAGAGTAGTGATTTTTACCCAATCGGAACCATTGGCGCAGATGTCACATTGGCGAGAAAACTTGGCTCGCAACACATTCTCCATATAAAGGATGGATATTCGGACAGCAACAAGGAAACGGTACCGCTTTCCATATCCATTTTTGTTCTTTACTTTTGCATGTGCATGTATCTCGGGTAAGTTACACAAACATTGCATTGTTCCATGTCGCAGCTGCAATTGTTCGATACCTATTCAAATTTTTTTCCATCAATGGAATAGCAATTGCATAAAGGGCAGTTTCCACTTATGCTCTTCAAAAATATAACAAAGAAAAGGGATCTTAGAGAAAGGATATTTCGCACAACCCAAGCAACGTTTGTAACAGAGTTGCGAGTAGATATAGTACAGGATCTGAAGAAACTAGCTAGATCTACAATTGTTGTGTGTATACATCCACATAATCATCCTCACTTTGCTTATACANTGTAGTTGTGTATTATATTGTTCAATGTATTAATTCCTATGGTCGCGTTCTCAGGTTGAAGGTGTTTTGGTTGCATTGAATGCGTACTCAACCCCTTTTGAACTTGTATGTGCGAAATGCAACTCTCCTGCTTCTGCCTCTGCTTTGATAAGTGATGATACGATTGATTGTCTGCGATGCGGTGAAAAATTTCCACATATATATGGGCATTGCCTCAATGCTGCCATCCAAACTGTGGGCAACACAACCATGCATTGTACATTTAGGTAGCCTATGTTACAAAATGTGCTTCCTAAGTTGGCAGAATTGTCGTATGAAACATATGTACATAAAAAGGAAACCAGTCTCTACATGTTGCGCGACTTTCGGATACACAACAAATTTACCTTAAATGAGGACAATGCAATTTTTCATATCGGCTGAAGAAGGAAAAAAAAAAAAACATATCAAACTTTGGCAGGAAACGAAAATATCTCATGTGTCTCTGTAATATTTCTTCAACATCAAAACGAAAATATCTCATGTGTCTCTGTAATATTTGTTCAACATCCAGATGAATGTTGGTCGGACTCAAGTACTTGAAATTGCATGTGCATAAGATTGTTCGGTCCAAAAATGGGAAGCATGGAAGAAAACCCCATATATCCCATGGCCTCGGTTATTTTCTCCTGGGAACATATACCAGCTGTAAGAGAAAATGAATGCCGCAACGTCTTTTCTTTGTATATCAAATTGTTTGATGCAAAGGGAGATGTGTCCTTCTCTAAGGAACCTCGTGGGAACTTGCTTGCGGCATGTTTGGAGTTTAGTTGGTTCTTGGTTGTATGCTTCATCTGTCAATTTGTATATCGCGGAACTCCAAGTGTTGTTCGGAGGACACAAGACAATAGAATTGCAATTTTTTAGCCAGCTAGCCCGCAAATTCGTCTGTCAATTTGTATGGCATTGTGACGCAAATGTAATATGTGGCTTGTTTTAGCATTTTTCCTTGATCGATGAACTTGGTAAAATTAATCTACTGGAATAATTTGAAATCAACGAATATATATTGTGTGAAGTCCAATTGTGCTATCATATCAACAAGAGGTCCTTAAAATTCAAATTGGTCGTTGTTATGCTTGCGGTGATAGTATTTAAAAAAAAATTGTTTTGTTTCCTTCATTTTTTTTTAAAATAAGTGATTTAACATCCTTTGATAATTTTATGTAATTAAATTGTACACTATCAATATTTAATATTAATAATTTATTATTTGAAAACAATGCTTTTAGATACTGTTAGATAGGATGACCAGCCATAAACAATCACAATCTTGAGCCTGCCAATCCTGGAGTTTGTCTGTCAATTTCTATATCGTGGAACTTTGAGTGTTGTCTGGAGAACACGAGACAATAGAAGTGCAATGTTGAGCCAGCTAGTCCGCAATTCCCCCTGTCAATTTGTATATCGAGGAACTCTGGGTGCTATTTTTAGGACATGGAGCAATAGAGGCCCAATTTTGAGCCCGCCAGCACGAGAACCCGCGATCCAAAAAGTGGCCAAGTATGGAATGTGGGATCCGTACATGCTCTATAAAATCTCATGTCCATACTTTATAGAAGTGAATATTTAGTATGTATTACTCATTTTTCGGAAAAATTCTCGGTGCGGAAGTTGGCGGATTCACGTATTCATATTTCACTTACTTTTATATCACCAGCCCGACTAACCCCTTCTCCGTTTCATATTGTACAAACTTTTTGGCTCACGGTTTTTCAAATAGGTGAGTTACCGGATAGGCGGGTTCAATATTTATAATTTTATGCAATTAAATTGTACAATATAAATATTTAATATTAATCATTTAGTATTTGAAAATAATGGTTTTTAGATAATGTTACATAGGGTGACCATCCGTAAACATTCGCAATCTTGAGCCCGCCAATTCTGGAGTCCGTATTTCAATTTGTATATCACGGAACTCTGAGTTCTATTTGGAGGACATGGGACAATAGAAGTGTAATGTTGATTCATCCAGCCCGCAAGTCCGCCTGTCAATTTGTATATCACAGAACTCTGGGTGCTACTTGTAGGACACGAAACAATAGAGGCCCAATTTTGAGCCCGAGAACCCGCGATCCAAAAAGTGGCTAAGTATGGAATGAGGGATCTATACATGCTCTATAAAATCTCATGTCCATACTTTATAAAAGTACATATTTAGTATGTATTACCTGTTTCCTCTGAGTGTTGTTTGGAAGACACGGAACAATACAAATGCAATGTTGAGCCAGCCAGTCTGCAAGTCCGCCTGTCAATTTGTATATCGCGGAACTTTGGGTGCTATTTGTAGGATACAGAGCAATAGAGGCCCAATTTTGAGCCCGCCAGCCTGAGAACCCGCAATCCAAAAAGTGGCCAAGTATGGAATGCGGGATCCATACATGCTCTATAAAAATCTCATGTCCATACTTTATAAGAGTACATATTTAGTATGTGTTACTCGTTTTTCAGAAAATTTCTAGGTGCGGAAGTTGGCGGATTCACGTCTTCATATTTCACTTACTTTTATATCACCATCCCAATGGACCGCTTCCCCATTTCATATTGTAATAAACGAATATAAACTACCTAAAGTCCAATTGTGCTATCATATCAACATGAGGGCCTTAAAATTCAAATAACCTACAAGTCTACTTGTCAATTTGTATATCGCAGAACTGTGGGTGCTATTTGTAGGGCATGGAACAATAGAGGCCCAATTTTGAGCCCACCATCCCGAGAATCCGCGATCCAAAAAGTGGCTAAGTGTGGAATGAGGGATCCATACATGCTCTATAAAATCTCATGTCCATAATTTATAAAAGTACATGTTTAGTATGTATTACTCGTTTCACGGAAAATTTCTAGGTGTGGAAGTTGACGGATACACATGTTCATATTTCCACCCACTTTTATATCACTAGCCCGACCGACCTCTTCCCCATTTCATATTGTACAAAAATTTTGGAACGCGAGTTTCCTAATACGCGGGTTTTTCTTTTAAATAAGATATTTAACATCCTTTAGTAATTTTATGTAATTAAATTGTACAATATCAATATTTAATATCAATACTTTAGTATTGAAAATAATGTTTTTAGTTAGTTTTAGATAGTTGATAGGAATCACCATCCGTAAACAATCACAATCTTGACCGCGCCAGCCCTGGAGTCCATCTATTAATTTTTATATCACGGAACCTCGAGTGTTGTTTGGAGGACACGGAACAATAGAAGTGCAATGTTGAGCCAGCCAGCCCGCAAGTCCGCCTGTCAATTTTTATATCGTGGAACTCTTGGATACTATTTGTAGGACACAGAAAAATAGAGGCCCAATTTTGAGCCCGCCAACCCGAGAACCTGCGATCCAAAAAGTGGCTAAGTATGGAATGCAGGATCCATACAGGCTCTATAAAATATCATGTACAGACTTTATAAAAGTACATATTAAGTATGTATTACTCATTTTTTCGAAAAAAAAATTACTGCAGAAGTTGGCGGATTCACGTCTTCATATTTCAGCTACTTTTATATCACCAGGCTGACCGACCGCTTGCCCGTTTCATATTTTACAAAAAATTTTGTCTAATTAAATTGTACGATATCAATATTTAATATTAATAATTTAGTATTGAAAATTATGTTTTTAAATAATATTACATAGTTGATAAGGATTAGCATCCGTAAGCAATCGCAATCTTAAGGCCGCTAGCCCTAGAGTCTATTTGTCAATTTGTCCGTAAACAATCGCAATCTTGAGGCTGCCATCCCTGGAGTCTGTCTGTCAATTTGTATATCACGGAACTCTGATTGTTGTTTGGATGACACGGAACAATAGGAGTGCAATGTTAAGCCAGCCAACCCGCAGGTCCACTTGTCAATTTGTATAACGTGGAATTGTGGGTGCTATTTGTAGGACATAGAACAATAGAGGCCCAATTTTGAGCCCGCTAGCCCGAGAACCCGCAATCCAAAAAGTGCCTAGGTATGGAATGCGGGATCTGTACATGCTCTATAAAATCTGATGTCCATATTTTAAAAAAGTACATATTAAGTATGTATTACTCATTTTTTCAGAAAATTTCTTGGTGTGGAAGTTGGCGGATTCACGTCTTTAGATTTCAGTTACTTTTATATCACCAGCCCAACCTACTGCTTCCCTGTTTCATATTGTACAAACTTTTTTGTCTAGTTAAATTATACAATATCGATAATTAATATTAATAATTTAGTATTGAAAATAAAAATTTTAGATAATGTTAGATAGTTGATAGGGATTACCATCCGTAAACAAGTGCAATCTTGAGGCCACTAGCCCTAGAGTCTATCTGTCAATTTGTATATCGCGGAACTACGAGTGTTGTTTGGAGGACACAGAACAATAAGAGTGCAATGTTGAGCCAGCCAGCCCACAGGTCCGCTTGTCAATTTGTATAACAAGGAATTTTGGGTGCTATTTGTAGGGCACGGAACAATGGAGGCCCAATTTTGAGCCCGCCAGCCCGAGAACCCACGATCCAAAAAGTGGCTAAGTATGGAATGAGGGATTTGTACATGCTCTATAAAATCTCATATCCATACTTTATAAAAGTACATATTTAGTATGTATTACTCGTTTCCTCCGTGTGATGTTTGGAAGACACGGAACAATAGAAGTGAAATGTTGAGACAGCCAGCCCACAAGTCCGCCTGTCAATTTGTATACCGTGGAACTTTGGGTGATATTTGTAGGATACAGAGCAATAGAGGCCCAATTTTGATCCCGCCTGCCCGAGAACCAGCGATCCAAAAAGTGGCCAACTATGGAATGCGGGATCTGTACATGCTCTATAAAAATCTCATGTCCATACTTTATAAGAGTACATAGTTAGTATGTGTTACTCGTTTTTCATAAAATTTCTAGGTGCGGAAGTTGGCGGATTCACGTCTTCAGATTTCACTTACTTTTATATCACCAGCCCGATGGACCGCTTCCCTGTTTCATATTGTAATAAACGAATATAAATTGCCTGAAGTCCAATTTTGCTATCATATCAACACGAGGGCTTTAAAATTCAAATAGCCTACAAGTCCGCTTGTCAATTTGTATATCACAGAACTGTGGGTGCTATTTGTAGGGAACGGAACAATAGAGGCCCAATTTTGAGCCTGCCATCCTGAGAACCCACCATCCAAAAAGTGGCTAAGTATGGAATGAGGGATCCATACATGCTCTATAAAATCTCATGTCCATACTTTATAAAAGTACATATTTAGTATGTATTACTCGTTTCGCGGAAAATTTCTAGGTGTGGAAGTTGAGGGATACACGTGTTCAGATTTCCACCCACTTTTATATCACCAGCCCGACCGACCTCTTCCCCGTTTCATATTGTAAAAAAAAATTGGAACGTGAGTTTCCAAATACGTGGGTTTTTCTTTTAAATAAGATATTTAACATCCTTTCATAATTTTATGTAATTAAATTGTACAATATCAATATTTAATATCAATACTTTAGTATTGAAAATAATGTTTTTAAGTAGTGTTAGATAGTTGATAGGAATCACCATCCGTAAACAATCACAATCTTGACCTCACCAGCCCTGGAGTCCATCTCTCAATTTGTATATTGCGGAACTCTGAGTGTTGTTTGGAGGACACAAAACAATAGAAGTGCAATGCTGAGCCAACCTGCCAGCAAGTCTGCCTGTCAATTTGTATATCGCGGAACTCTCGGATACTATTTGTAGGACATAGAACAATAGAGGCCCAATTTTGAGCCCACCATCCGGAGAACCCGTGATCCAAAAAGTGGCTAAGTATGGAATGTGGGATCCGTACAGGCTCTATAAAATCTCATGTAAATACTTTATAAAAGTACATATTAAGTATGTAGTACTCGTTTTTCGAAAAATTTCTTGGTGCGGAAGTTGGCGGATTCACGTATTCAAATTTCAGTTACTTTTATATCACCAGCCCGACCGACCACTTGCCTGTTCCATATTGTACAAACTTTTTTGTCTAATTAAATTGTACGATATCAATATTTAATATTAATAATTTAGTATTAAAAATAATGTTTTTAAATAATATTACATAGTTGATAAGGATTACCATCTGTAAATAATCGCAATCTTAAGTCCGCCAGCCCTAGAGTCTGTCTGTCAATTTGTCCGTAAACAATCGCAATCTTGAGGCCGCTAACCCTAGAGTCCGTCTATGAATTTGTATATTGCAGAACTCTAATTGTTGTTTGGATGACACGAAACAATAGGAGCGCAATGTTGAGCCAGCCAGCCCACAGGTCCGCTTGTCAATTTGTATAACGTAGAATTCTGGGTGCTATCTGTAGGACACATAACAATAGAGGCCCAATTTTGAGCCCACTAGCCTGAGAACCCGCGATCCAAAAAGTGCCTAGGTATGGAATGCGGGATCTGTACATGCTTTATAAAATCCGATGTCCATATTTTATAAAAGTACATAATAAGTATTTATACTCGTTTTTTCAGAAAATTTCTTGGTGCGGAAGTTGGTGGATTCATGTCTTCAGATTTCAGTTACTTTTATATCACCAACCCAACAAACTGCTTCCATGTTTCATATTGTACAAACTTTTTTGTCTAGTTAAATTATATAATATCGATATTTAATATTAATAATTTAGTATTGAAAATAAAGTTTTTAGATAATGTTAGATAGTTGATAGGGATTACCATCCATAAACAAGCGCAATCTTGAGGCCGCCAGCCCTAGAGTCTGTCTGTCAATTTGTATATCGCGGAACTCTGAGTGTTGTTTGGAGGACACAGAACAATAGGAGTGCAATGTTGAGCCAACCAACCCGCAAGTCCGCTTGTTAATTTGTATAACGTGGAATTATGGGTGCTATTTGTAGGGCACAGAACAATAGAGGCCCAATTTTGAGCCTGCCAGCTTGAGAACCCACGATCCAAAAAGTGGCTAAGTATGGAATGTGGGATCCGTACATGCTCTATAAAATCTCATGTTCATACTTTATAGAAGTACATATTTAGTTTGTATTACTCATTTTTCAGAAAATTTCTAGGTGCGGAAGTTGGAGGATTCACATCTTCGAATTTCACTTACTTTTATATCACTAGCCCAACCGACCGCTTCCCCATTTCATATTGTACAAAAATTTTGGCTCGCGGTTTTTCGAATAGGCGAGTTACCGGATAGGTGGGTTCAATATTGTGTTTCCATTGTTTCGTCGCCTGCTAACTGTTGGGTATGTGTTATATTCTTTGCATGTGTGTGTGTGGGTGCGTCAGATATGACAACTGCATCTGACGATCCCTCGTACTAGTGCCCTGTTTGTGTCATGTGCGTTGAGCGCTTTCCTAGGGCAGGGCAAGTATGCCCCCCCCTAGTTACGCGCAGCGTTCAGCACCGAGCGTAGCCCGGGGCTGACGAGGTTCGGAGCAGCGCCCCGAAATTTTGTTTTTGGGCAGTTTTTGCTATTTTTAGTGGATTTTTCTATTTTTAGCGGTTTACTAAAAATAAACCCAGCTTTAGGGATTAGGGTTTTGGTATCTACGGAATACCTAAAAACATTGTATATATTGTATAGTGAATGGTGAAATTCGATATAATGAATATAAGAAAGGTTTTCCCAGTGGAGGGTTTCCGATATAAATCTTTGTGTACTATGTGAATGAGCCATTGATTAAATTATGTTTTGCTTAAGAATCTATATGCATTGCTTTACTTCACAGGTTTAAAACTTACCAACACCTTGACTTCCACATTCTACAAATTAGCAAACATTTGGAAATAAAATAATATATACTATGTGAAGTCTAATGGAACAATCATATGAACGAGAGGACATTAAAATTCAAATTCATCATTGTTATACTTGCAGTGAATCTAACAGTACAGAAACTTTACTTAAACATCCAAAAAAATGATTTTCTTGTAACTTTTCGATGCTTCTCTTATAGAAACAGATCCTGGAAACTATAAACATCACTCGGTGTATCTATTCCTTGATTGAAGAACTTGTTAACATGTTTAATGCACTCCATAGTTACTATTAATACCATCAATGGTTCTTTCTTACAACAATTCCCGCTTCCAAAATTTTCCATATGCTTTCTCTTTTCCCTCTTCTTTCCCTTTCTTACTCGTTTTTCAGAAAATGTCTAGTTGCGGGATTTGGCGGATTCACGTCTTCAGATTTCCATTGTTACTTTTATATCGCCATCCCGACCGACTACTGCTTCCCCATTTCATATTGAACAAACTTTTTGAATTGCAGGTTCCTGCATAGGCGGGTATATCTTCTGGCCCTTTTTTTATAACCCGCTCGACCGCTTTCCATATTTGGGCATTTCTTGGAATCTGTTTCGCAGGTTGGTGGGTGGAAGAAATGTACAATGTGTGGTCGCAATTCGCCATCACCACTACCTTCGTACTTATTTCCATATATGCAATTATTAATCTTTAATGCTAGAATATTTGTCATTACTACGAATTAAACCAAGATTTGTGAAGAAGAGTGTTATCCTTTCCAAGTATTCATTTCAAACATGATGCAATCTGTTTCGTGCGTCGGCTGGTTGGCGCATTTAAGAAATCTCTAATTCTTAATCTCTCTTTGTTGTCATCGCCAACTTCGCACTTTTTTCTAAATATGCAATTAGTGAGTTTTAATGGTAACAGCTCATTCCACACGAACCCTAGAGATTGTCATTGATCAGCGAAAGGCTCGAGGATATCTTCCATTGATACGCATTAAACCATAATTTGCAGGGGGTTATATTATCCCTCCCCAATTTTCATTTCAAACATTGTCTAGAGAAAATGGTAAATTCTCGTTAACTTGTGACAGTAGTTCTATCCAGATACATTAAACACATTCGGGCATAATGGCCAAAGGTTCCAGTATTTCAGGGCATATTCTTACTACTCATATCCCTCCACCTAGGAGAAAAAAAGGAGATGGTCCCTTGGTACACTGAGAGATATATTTCAATCCAAAGAATTCCAAGGCAACCCTGCCTGCTCAGAGAACCTTCCTAGTTGCATTGATGGCTGGCGCAGAGGTTGATCTCATGGATTCTGAGACGAAAGAAGATGATTCGATGGACAATTATACGACAATGGTTGATGGAAATGCAGAGATTGTTCCCACTCCTATGCCCAAATTGAAATCAACCATAATGGGTGGAACTTCCCAGCTCAGTGATGGCACTCCTGACAACACAAAAGGTGTTTCAGAAAATAAATCGACGTTGAATGAAATAGTCGCTTTATAGCTCGAAAGTAGGAATTCTAGAGGTCCAAATTAGTTTTTTCTGGGTAGAAGACTTTCACTATAAGGAAATGATACGTTGATGCTCCCAGAGATATATTTCAAGCCAAAAAAATATTCAATTGTGGGACCATTGTCTTGTTCTCTGGATCTACAATAAACATCTTTGGGAATGAGGACCAGAACTCCCATTGGTGCAAGGCGTATTTCTACTAGTCATATCCTTCCACCGAGAATGGACTAATTTGGGCCTCTGAAATTGCATGTGAAACCTGTGTTCCTGAAGTTTTTTCGACTGTGCAGAGGTGGTTTCTAGTTGTCTCCTAACTTTCACTTAAGGGATATTCCATTTTCCCTGCAACATTTTTCATCTTCTTCCTCACGGGAAGCTTCTGAAAACTATCAATTTTACCACAGGATGATTCATCGAGGAGAAAACTACAAGGATCCTACATACTGTGGATCTTGTGCCTGTGTTTGTGGCAGATACGTTCAATGTTTTGGCCAGAAGAACTGGGTCCAATTCCTAATGATAGATGTACAATAATCAGTGTGTGTTTTTTTAATGGATTTGGTATTAAAAAAAAATTCCTTGGAGTTTTCATTGTCGGTTCTTTTCTAGATTTAACGTCTCTTCTCGTTGGCATGGTTCAGTGGTCTCGTAGTTCTTAGATATTGTATTTACTTAGGTAATTTGTTCTAAGATGGAGCATCTAACAATTATATGACAATGTATTGTGTCAATCCACCAGGATTTTATGCAAACAAAAAATGGATTACACACAGTTTCAAACCAACGTTCAATTCTATTCGCAATGCAGAGAGAACATAGCAACACCAAAGTACAATGTTGCAGCAAAATCATCATTCTTGTTTCTAGACATGCAATTATTAAGTTTAATACTTAAGTTAATATGTTACAGTCATGGAAAAATGTATCAAGAACACACTTACACCCACACGTTGCGATAAAGTCTAATCTTCAACAAAGCATTTGTTGACAATTAGTAGAAAATTAAGTTTAATACTTAAGTTAATATGTTACAGTCATGGAAGAATGTATCAAGAACACACTTAAACCCACACGTTGCAATAAAATATAATCTTCAACAAAGCATTTGTTGACAATTAGTAGAAAATGATGGTTTTGCAACAATGGGGCTTGTTTGAAACCAATTCGCGCTTACAAAAACTGCCCTCCACCTTTCTATTTTCCCACTCTTTTATCCCCTGTAGTTTCTCTTCCTCGTTACTTAATCATTTTTTTTTTCTTCTGAAAATCCCTTGCTATGCAGGTTGGCGGATTCATGCGTATCGACCGAGCGCTTCCCCTTTGTCTAAATTGGGCCTCGATTGTTTTGTGTCCTACAAATAGCACCCAGAGTTCCGCGATATACAAATTGACTGGCGGACTTGCGCGTTGGTTGGCTCAACATTGCACTTCTATTTTTCTATAACCTCCAAACAACATTCGGAGATCCACGATATACAAATTAACACACGGGCTCCAAGACTAGGAGGCTCAATATTGTCATTGTTTACGGATGGAAAAATGTTAAAACGAGCCACATACTACATTTGCATCACAGAAGTTATATTAAAGGGAAACGTATTTCATCTATAGTTTTGTGTCCTACAAACATCACCCAGAGTTCCGCACTATACAAATTGACAGCCAGACTTGCGGGCTGGCTAGCTAAAAAAATGACTATGAGTTTGACGATATACAAATTGACAGACGAAGCATACAACCAAGAACCAAGTAAACTCGTGAATCGTATTACTAGTCGTTGTTTTCTGTGCTCGCCAACTTCACACTTCTTTCCAAGTATATATCTTGGCAGGAAATGGGATATATGTTACAAATGTGAGTATATTGGCCCTTCTTTTCTGTCTTCTATACTTAGCCAAATATTTGTTTCTCTTTTCCCTTAACTTTATCTTTCTAGTCACTTATTCATTTTTTTCGAAAATGTCTGGCTCTGTGCGTGGGAAGACTTGCGGATTTAGGTTTGAACGCGTTCTCTTATATCGCGACATTGACCGACCACTTCCCCATTCCATACCCAGACACTTCTTCGACCATGGATTCCCGGTAGGTGGTCTCTAGATTGGACTTATATTGTTCCATGACTTGCGAATAGTACCGTCACTTCCGCAATATACAAATTTACAACCGGACTCGGATCATACCATCTTCTGTATTATGGTCTATCTATCATGCCCTCTTCCGTGGTACACATTTTGCACTGAAAATTTTTGAGACATACAATTTAATCGTCGGGTCCTCACTTCTTCTGTGGAACTATTGTCACCCCATTTTGAAGCTCGTCTGTCCGCTTTCCATACTTCACCATTTCTTCGAATTTCTTTCATGGATCATCGGTTTGGCGGGTTCAAGAAATATCCAATTCCTAATCGTTGTTTCCTATGTCCACGCCCTTTTGCAATTGGCAATTACCAATTATATATAAGATCTTATTTCTAGGAATGCAATTAGAAAGCGTTAATTTCAAACATCATGGAATGTCATTTGCATGTCATCGGGTTGGTCCGTTCACGAATACTTCAATCCTTGCTTCTGAGACCGAGTTCGCCTAACCATTTCCCTATTCCATACTTAGCCACTTTCCTGGAATTCCGCAAATATACAAACCGGCCCCTGAACTACCCCATCATGCTCTCTTTCGTTTTACACGTTTTGCAGTCAAAAATTCTGATACAAAAAATTTGACCGTGGAACACTCACCTCTCCTGAGTATCCCCGTAACCCTATTTTGAATCTCGTCCGATCGCTTTTCAGACCTTGTCATTCGTTCCTTGCTCTTCCCCATCTCCGTGACCTTCACACTTGTCTATAATAAAAGAAAACAAATTGTTTTAATATATATGTATACATGTCTTGTTTCTAAATATGCAATTACTGACATTTAATTCTAATAGCTCATCATGCAGGAACCCTATAGATTGTCATTGATGAGCGAAAGGCTCGAGGAGATCTCCTATTAATACACATTAAACCAAGATTTGTGGGGGGTTATATTATCCCTTCCGAGTGTTGATTTCAAAATCATGGAATGTCGTTCGCACACCGTCGCCTTAGCACGTTCACGAAACCTCCAATCCTTAATTTCTCTTCACCGTACCTGCTACCTTCGCATTTCTAAATATGCAATAAGTAAGTTTTACTACTAACAGTTCATCATGCACCACCCATACAGGTTGTCATTAATCAACGAAAGGCTCGAGGATCTTTCCCATTCATAAGCATTTAACCAAGATTTAGCAGAGAGTTACATTATCGGCTCTAACTATTCATTTCAACCGTCGTCTGGAGAAAACCAACATTCTCATAAACCTATGGCATCAACTTGACAACAGTTCTGTGGAGATATAGTGAACATATTTGGGCACGAGGACTAGAACTTCCAGTGGACCAGGGCATATTCTTATTACTCAACCCCTGTCGCCCAGAACCAAGTAATTTGGAACTCTGGAATTCCCCAAGCATGCTGTGTCCGTGAAGTTTTTGACTGTAAAGACCTGGTCTCTTGGTGCACCGATAAATTTATTTCAGACAAAAGAATTATTCCACTGCGAGACCGCTCTTTTGTTTCTTTGTCAACTCAAGTCTTATGTCAGATGTTAAGATTGTCAGAGCCAACATTGACGTTCAGAGGAGAAGATTGCAAACAATTCCTATAAAAGCATAATAACAAGTTGGACCTCTTGCCCCATTTATTGAAATGCCCAATTCTATTTCCTGAAGATATCACAAGCTTTCATGTTAGTTCATTTAGAAATCCATTCCGCGAAATTTCCTATTTGTTTACAAGAATAACGAGACAGGAGTCCACAACAAATGTTTCCCAGATGGCTCTTTATATTTTGTATTTCATAGTCAAGGAACAAGCCATTTTTTATTGGGGAAAGTTAATTTCGCATGAAATATGTTCCCAATTGTCAAGCTTCAAAAGGGAAAAGAAATTTTATATGTTGTCCTACTTAGTTTTTGAAATAGCACATTGTTGCCAGTTTCCAGAACTGTCTCTGTCCAAGAATTTCAACTGGGAATTCGACCCAGTAACATTCTGGTACCATGCCTTGTGGAAGCACAAGGCTTCCCATTGTTTTTATGAGGATTTTAATGGCTTCGTGTCTATTTTCAAAGTTTTGTTGTTAGGAGAATATGCTTCCCACATATCTGAACATGCAACCAGTTTTTTGGATAGGAAGGGGACACTTGAACATTTGGATAATTACACTGTGATAAGAATTTTCGGATACACGGAAAAACCTTCTCTCCTTCCATGTCACATTACGAATAGAATGTTCGTTGCAGAAGTAGCACGGAAATACAACTACTGGTTACATCTATTGTAAAAAAAGAGAAAAAAAACAGTTCATTCCTCTGCCTTGGAAAGTTGGGAAGTTTGTGTTGAAAAACGTCAACAAATTCAACGAATTCGCAACGCATTCTAGCAACTTCAACCTGATATATGTTGAAATCCTAAGAGGGTTCAACCCCGATAATATTTTTCAACAACATTTACAAACACTTGGCCTCGGCGATTTGTTTTTCAAAAAAAACACTGGCAACAATGCTCCTGCTTCTGATGCCAGCGACCTAGACACACTGCAGAGAATCACTAAATTGTACAATAAATAGGGGAAATGCCCCGGTGAAAAGAGTGTTCAATCGACAAATAACACTCCAAAAATTACAACATCTCGGAGCATCGCTCTAACGGCCTACCACAGCAAAAAATCTACGCAGAGTTATTCAAACGGAGGAGGAGATAACGACCCTCCTCACTCTAAAATTGATAGTTCTCACAAGATTCTAGTAGACAAGAAGAGAAAAAAAAATGTGGTATAGGCGGAAGAGCCAGAAATTCAGAGTGAGAACATGGAAATTGAGACTGACTTGGATAACGTGCTCCTCTACTTTGACTAGACCGGAGACGCCATCCAGCAAAGTCATCCAATGAACATGTCTGGTACCAAAAATTTTGACTAAGATGAATCCTTCATGTTCCAGAGCGTTGTTTTTGACAGCCAATCCAAAAAATTGATAATTGAGAAAAAAGATGTAAAAAATAAGAAAGGAAAATCTCGTTTAGAGGTTGACCTTGCCAACATGTGGTCATCCCAAATCTATCAATTTCACAAGGTGAGTGGAGATGCACTTCATTATTCCATTGGAGGCATCGAGGCCAAGAATCCCAGACTGAAGGACTGGGTCAAGGAATTGGAAGAGACTTTGATTCCTATGTCATTGCTTGCCAATCCTTTGGCAATAGCCATTCCTGCCACCCCTGCAGCCAACTTAAAAGGATCCTCCATCCTCCTCGCATCCTGTAAAGGATATGTGGAGAATAATATCAAGAAAATAATGGAACTAGTTACTAAGGCATGGAAAACATCACAAACCATCACTTCCCTTGGAAATAGGGCACATAGTTTGCTCGAACATTTGCAGGTGGAGTTAAAAGATGAAGAACATTTCGATTTAAACACGATCCTTCCTTTTGGTTCCATTGTCAACAATATGACAGAAACAAAAAGAAGACAACAAGATCTTCCATCCAAAAACCAGATCAATCAACTAAATGCATGTTGGAAAGAAAAAGTGAAGAACCTGCATCTCATTGTTCAGTCATGTGAACAAGCCATGTCAAAGAAAGATAGATTATTCACAAGGTTGTCAAGAATAAACTTAGCCAGAAGGAAAACGACTTCCAAGACCCCGAATTAATCGAAATCCTTGCCCTTAACTAGGCAAGAGTTCAATAAACAGGTTGATATGTTTAAGTCATTGTCTTTGGAAAATTTTTACAGCATCCTTGAATATGATCAAGCTCACGTCGACGACTGGCTAGTCGACTATTCAGTACAGAATGAGGAAATTGATCAGGCTCTGTGTAATCTTTCTATCGACTTCCGAGAATTAGAAAATGATCTTTTGAACATAAAAATATGGAATGAGATCAACGTCGCCCCAATGAGAACCTACATTGAAGAATGGCTCAAAAGGGAATTGAAGCAGGCCGTCGATGAAAGGCAACAGGCAGTTGCCACGATTCCAACATCTGTTGACGACATCAATGAAACGGAAACCACAAGAAAATAGCAAAAGGTCTCATATGTACCATCACTGTAAGTATACTAATAGCATCCTGCTTTGTTTATCAACCCAGTTATTCCATTTTTTTAATAGAAATGTGTAGCCAAACACTTATACCTTTCAATTTATTTTTCAATTTATTTTTTTTGTAGGTATTGCACTCTATCTTCTTTCTACAGTCTTGTTTCTTGTACATATTTCTCTTATGGTCCGCGAGAGCCCCAATCCCATTCTATGTGACAAACACATTGAAATTTCCAGTAATATGTAACAAACTTTTATTTTTTGACATATTTCAAATAAAATTGTTTCAAATGCATTTAAATTTCCAATTTTTTTATATTATATACTTTCAAAAAAAAAAAATGGTACTCTACATGCCACGTGTCATTTACTACATAGATACCACTTGTGCTTCATGTTGCTTGCCACAGAATTTCCAAATTTTTTCTTCCACTATGCACAAATTGTATTTTGTTATATACTTTCAAAACATAAATGGTGCTCTACATGCCACATGTCATTTACTGCATGGATACCACATGTTCTTCATGTTGCTTGCTACTTTTTCCTATCCCACTTCAACCCGGCAGGGACTGCACTGCCACGCAGCCTTGTTAAATATAGTGTTATTAATTTATTCATTAAAACTCATGAGACCTAAAGCAACTCTATACCAAATTTTATAATATATTATTAGTTTTTAAACTTACATCATAGAATTGACATATGTTGGCGTAGGCCTATTTTGGTAAAAAGGATCTATTTTGGGCACAGACATACTTTTGAAAGAAAAGGTCTATTTTTGGAGTGTGCACCTTAGGAGGCAGAAAAGAAGTATACAAAAAAGAAGGAAAAACAACATGTAGGAGGAAAAGTAATGTGGTGCACATGCAGACAGGCCTAACTATGTTAGGGTTAGGGTTTTTGACAAAGATTGTAATGGCTATAAGCCAGTAGAGTGGTATAAATAAATACCTAGGAGGTATAGGTTGTTAATTCAGTCAACCACGATCCTAAACTAATACACAGCAAAAACATATCATATCATATATCATATGGCAAAACAATAACAAAAAATGCATAAGTTTACGTGGTTCACCTAAATTCATGCTATGTCCACCAAGCAAGGTATTGATGCTATCTCATTATCATTAAATGGATACTATACAATTTTATAATGTCCAGGTTTATAGTCATAGCAAAACAGATTACTAACTGAGCAGTAAATGCTCTCCTCTGCATGCTCCAGTGGAATTGACAACTATGCAATTGAATCCTAGAGAAGAGGAGTTGAGTTAGATGACTCTTCCTCGAATCTGGGGTTCTGTTGTCAACTATTTCAACAATATCCACCTTGACAACAAATTTATTTGATACCTTTCTCATTATTTTATTCTAACACTTTTTATGCAAGCCAAGAGAAGCCAAGCACCATCCTAGCTTCTCTAAAAGTACTGGTTTTGTGAACATGTCTACACAGTTATCTTTTGTATGAACTTTTTCAAGAGAAACTCCACCTTCATCGATGACCTATCTTACAAAATAGTACGTAATAGGAATATGTTTAGTTTTACTGTGGTAGGTTGGATTCTTGTCCAAGTGAATAGCACTTTGACTATCACAAAGTAGCTTTACTTTGTCCTGCATCCTTCCAAACTCACCAATTTTGTTTTTAACCAAACTGCCTCTTTGCAAGCATGTGAAGAAACTATGTATTCTTCTTCTGTAGTGGATAAAGCAACAATGTTTTGTAGCTTTGACATACAAATAATAGCTCCACCTACAAGAGTAAAGACATATCCTGAAGTTGACCTCCTCTTGTCCAAATCACCTGCAAAATCATAATCAACATATCCACAGACTAACTCACAACCATTTTTATAGGTGATACAGTAATCATTGGTGCCCCCTTAAATACTGAAGCACCCATTTCACTGTTGCCCAGTGCTATTTACCTAGATTTTCCATATATCTTCTAACAATCCAAACTGCATGTGAAATGTCTAGTCTTGTACTAACCATCACATACATTAAACTTCCTACTACATTAGCATATGGTATTCGAGACATATATTCCTTTTCTTCTTTTGTACTAGGAAATAAACTTGAAGAAATCATAAAATGACAAGCTCAAGGGATTGAAACAGGTTTCACATTGTTCATACCAAATCTCAAAAGTATCTTCTCAATATACTTATGTTGTGACAACCAAAGCTTACCATTCCTCCTGTCTCTAAATATCTCCATGCCCAAAATCTGTTTTGTTGCTCCTAGATCTTTCATATCAAACGTCCTATCCATTTGAGCCTTTAACCTGTTGATCTCGGTTATGATTTTTCTTGCTAAAATCATATCGTCAACATACAATACTAAGATAATGAATATGCCATTATTCAATTTCTTAAAGTAAACACAATGATCATACTCACTCCTTGTATAATTCTGGCTCATCATGAAAGAATCAAATTTCTTGTACCATTGTTTGGGCGACTGCCTCAGACCATACAATGATTTCTTGAGCATGCAAACAAATTTCTTGTTGCGATTCTAAACAAACCCTTAAGGTTGTTCCATGTAAATATCCTCATCCAAATATCCATGTAAGAAAGCAGTCTTAACATCTAGCTGCTCCAACTCCAAATCAAATAATGCAACCAATGTTAACACACTTCGAATTGAAATGATCTTAACAACTGGTGAAAAAATATCATGAAAATCAATACCTTCTTTTTTAGAATACCCTTTCAAAACCATCCTTGCTTTGTACCTTCCTATCTTATCATCAACACCCTTCTTCATCTTGTAGACCCACTTGCAACCTACAGTTTTCTTGTCTCTTGGAAGTTCTACCAAGTCTCGCGTAGAATTCCTCTCTAAGGCATTCATTTCATCCTTCATTGCTTATTTCCATTTATTATTGTTAGAACCCTTCACGGCTTCCTGATAGCACGAAGTTTCATCATCATTAGTAATTAAAAAAATTGATGAAACAAAATCATCATACCTTCTTGGAGGATTTTTGACCTGTGTAGACCTCCTTAGGGAATTTTGGGGTTCATCCACAATCTGTTGAATGTCATCATCATCCATGTTTTCCTCTGTAGGAACCTCTTCATAAAACATCTTCAGAAACGTGTTCATGTTCACTTTCATATGTAGTTGAACGAGTTTCAAACTGAATCTATTGATATTTTGGTACTTCTACCTGTTTCATTTGAACATCTACATATGATTTGATGAGAGATGATTCATCAAATATTACATCTTTTTTTATGGTGATCTTGTGGGTAGTAGGATCCCACAACCTGTACCCCTTAATACCATCACCATATCCAACAAAGACAAGTATTTTTTATTTTGGATCTAATTTAGAACGTTGATGTTTCAGAATTAGAGCATAGGCTTCACAACCAAAAACTTTAAGATTAGAATAATTACAAGGGTGACCTATCCATACCTCTTCTAGAATCTTGCATTTTATTGTTGTTGATGGTGATCAATTCACCAGATAACAAGCTGTAGATATTGATTCTACCCACAGTTCCTTCTGTAAGTTGGTGTTACTTAGCATACTCCTTGATCTCTCTAGAAGAGTCATGTTCATGGGTTCAACAACTCTGTTTTGCTTAGGAGTATAGGAAGTGATTTTATGCCTATCAATCCCAAACTCCTTGAAATAGTTCTCAAATTCCATTGATGTAAATTCACCACCATTATCAGTTCTTAAACATTTAATGGACCTACCAGTGCTCTTTTCTACCAAATCTCTACACTTCTTGAAAACAATAAATACATCAGCCTTTCTTTTCAACATATAGATCCAAAAATTCCTAGAGAAATCATCTATAAAAGTTACAAAATATGATGATCCTCCATACAAAATAGTAGGGTATGGTCCCCAAACATCATAATGGATATAGTCAAGGATTCCTTCACTGGCGTTTCTTCTGGTTTTAAATTTCTGCCTACTTTGTTTTCCATAAATATAGTTCTTGTAGAAAACTAACTTTAAAGACTTTAGACTAGGAAGTAACTTGCGATCAAATAATACCTTCAAACCTCTTTCGCTCATATGGCCCAACCATTGATGCCACAGTCGAACAGAATCATTATCATTCTTAGATACATATGTCGCATAATCTTACTCGGTTCTTCCTTCTAAAAGAAACAGGTTTCCAACCTTCTTCACTTTCATAATTAGTAGGATTCCTTTGTAGACCTTCATAACTCCACCTTGAACAGTACTTTTATATCCTCCAATATCTAAGACTCCCAAGGAGATTAGTTTTTTCCTAATCTCAATTACATGTCTCACATTAGTTAGTATCTTAATAGATCCATAAAACATCTTAATTTGAATGCTTCAAATTCCCACTACTTTACATGAGATATCATTTCCCATGTAAACAATTCCATCATCTATAGACTGGTAAGTAATAAACCAATGTCTATGAAGACACATGTGATTTGAAGCACCAGAATCTAATAACCAATGTTGATCATGATGTGAAACAATACTAATTGTTAAAACTTCATCAGCCATACCTGAACTAGTTATTGAACCTGTTTCAGTTGTGTTTGCTTCCTTCGTCTCCTTTGGAGGCTTGTTGTCGCTTCCAAAATTCCTTCTTCAGATGTCCATATTTTCCACAATACTAGCACTTAATATTCTTCTTGCCCCTTGACTTTGACCGAGAGAAATCCCTCTGACCCTGTCTTCTTTCTTTAAGTCTTCCTCTGACCCCCATCTTCTCAAATGTAGAGGTTTTCAAATTGGATTTATTCCTTGTTTCCTCAGACAATAGTGCTCCAACAATAACATCAAACTCAATAATTTCTATTGAAATGAAACTAATTTAGGTAACAAAGTGATCCCATGACTCTAGCAAAGAACACAATAATGTAATTGCCTTATCTTCAGATTCGAATGTCACTCCCATGCTAGTCAAATCGACTAAAAGAGTATTAAAAGTATTTAATTAATCAGTTGTTTTCGTACCTTCCTTCATGCGCAAACTGTACAATTGTCTTTTCAGGAAGATCATATTCGTCAAGGATTTCGTCATATACAAGATTTCCAGCTTCGTCCATAAACTAGTTGTTGTCTTATCTGAGACAATGTTGAACAGAACATCATCGGCCAAACACAGACGTATGGCACTTAGTGTTATCACATTGATCTCATCCTAATATTCATCTGTGATGGAAGCGGGTTTTTCGCTTTTCCCAAAAGCGCCTTCACCATGCCTTGTTGCACGAGCAGATCGTGCATATTGACCTTTCATATCTCAAAATTGTTCTTTCCACTAAATTTCTCAATTTCAAACTTGTCACTTTGAGTCTTTTCCATCTCAGACGTTCTCATATTTCTCGGCCTTTGTTTCTTCAAGTATTACCTCCACTTTTTAATCCACTCCTTCACATCCTTGGGTATTTCTCATGCAAAGTAATGTTGATTGTGATCATAATCACATCAATAATATCCCTTCCTCTTGCGGATGCCCAGAAGAAATCAACGTTAATTGAAACAATTTATTATATCCTTCAGAAAAATTCGATATGGAGGGAGGCGCCTGACTGAACCTGAGCCCACAAGAGAATACAAGAGGCCAGCGCATCACACCCTTTAATATTAGAGGCCAACGTCGATTTCAATTTTTAAAAAATCGTAAGTGGAGAAGAGAATCAGCGCGCCCTTACAACATGGAGTCCAGCCCTGATCTGAAAACAATGTCCTCGTGCACCGACAGACCAACATTGATGTGAATAGAATATGGCTCTGCATCAGCGCTCCTCCTCCGAGAATAATTGATGCTCGTGAATGGTATTGTCATTGCATTTTTGTGTCCTCTGACTTGCTTTGATACCACTTGTTAATTCAATCAGCCACGATCCTAAACTAATACGCAACAAAAACAGATCATATCAAATATCAGATGGAAAAACAAAAACAAAAAACGTAGAAGTTTATGTGGTTCACCTAACTTCAGGATACGTCCATCAAGAAAGGTATCGATGCTATCTCATTATCATTCAATGGAGATTATACAGTTTTATAATGTTCAGGTTTACAGTAAATGCTCTCCTCTGCATGCTCTAGCGAAATTGACACCTACGCAACCGAATCCTGGAGAAGAGGAGTTGAGTTAGACGACTCTTCCTCGATCCGGGGTTTTGTTGTCAATCGTTTCAACATAGGTTAGGGGTTCAAAATCTATTGATTGTGAGGAGTTTTGTATGATTATTGTGGTAGAGTGGAATAAGCTAGAGTTTGAGGGTTAGTTCACAGGCTGAGCATGGTGTGATCTAGTCAGCCTCCCAAAGGGTACTTACCCTCATTTTTATTGTAATCTTGACGATGTAATGCGTGCATCGCAGATTTTGCAACAGAATAAAAAAAAAAGTAGGAGAGCCAGATCTCTATGGACATAGCCTAGGAGGGGGTGAACCATGGTAAAATATTATGTTCTATGTGTTGTTAATGAATGAATTACTATTCAATTAAGCATTAGCTAAAGAATGAATGGTTATAATTGGTTATAACAGCATGCGTGCATAGGCTTAAAGAAGGAATGAATCTTAGAAGTAGATGAAAGATTAATGATGATGATGCATAAGGGAAAGAATCTAAACAACATCCCCACTCATTCCTAGACTGTAAACACTTAAGTATTGCAGTCCCCCATAAAGCTATCTTGGGTGAGACTGTGATGTGAACTCTATGCATAGCGTTGCCTTCTAGTTTACCAGGAGGGTCGATAGTTTTGAGGGTCTTTTTGGAAACCTGTTTGAGATCAGAGCCTGGGTTACTGCAAGTAACCAACAAATGGTTTTGTTGTCGGCTGGAACTGCACAAGGTTGAGTGGACAGGATCTATGGAAGAAAAGAATGAAGGATAAAAGCATATAAGGGAATGTTCAAGCCATGGAATCCAACAAAGGTGAATATTGAAAGATGGTTGAGGAAAAAGGAACTCGAGTTTGCGAAAAAGGATAACAAAAACCCTAAGTTGACACCGCGCAAGTATCTCGAAAAATACATGTTTAGCAACTTGCGTGAGGTATTTTTCTATGATTTCGCACATTTGTTGCAGGAGTGGTTGTTGAGGTTGAAGGATAATGCAAGATACCAGATATATAAAATATGCAGAACAGAAACGAAATGCTAGAAATGACAGAATAACAGTAAAATATCCAGCATAATCTTCACAATACACAGAAATGATATACGAAATAGCAACAGAAATAGCACTTTGAA
>ML789872.1:101216-128547 GCA_009831015.1 Picea engelmannii | reverse complement strand
TACCCACAATTTCTGCCAAGGAAAGTGCTCTGATACCACTTGCAAGATACCAGATATATAAAATATGCAGAACAGAAACAAAATGCTAGAAATGACAGAATAACAGTAAAATATCCAGCATAATCTTCACAATACACAGAAATTATATACGAAATAGCAACAGAAATAGCACTTTGAATCATATAGCAATGTTCACAGGCCTCTTCGAGGGGGCAACCTCCAATCGAGTAGCGCTCTGTTACAATAATATCCAAGCTAGGGTTCTCATACCCTCGACTCCTATTTATACTAAAAAGAAGCATCTAGAGGAATATCCTTCTAGAACCGGAAGCTTCTATTAGGTCTTCTTACATCCGCCTTATTCTATTTTATTGAAAGGTCTTATTAATATTGACCTTTATTACATCCGAATACATTGATCTACCTATGTGCGGGTTAGGACCTTAACAGATAACCACCTTATGAATCATATCATACAACTAGAGTGGAATCCTTTGGAGATTGCGCAGTTACAGCAAGTCAATAACAAATTTACGCGTGCAGTAGATTTTTGGTTAGACAATATTGTTGCAGGGTTTTTCACCAAATTTGCAGTAGATACTACGAAGTCCTACAATGTTGTAGATAAATATTTTATGAAGGGACCCAGAGGTAGGTACATCAGATCATTGTATACTTCAATCAAGATTTTATTGTATGACAAAGGTGTGATGACCATGGAATCAGACAACTTAAATTCCATGTGGGCATGGGGAAGGGGGTAAGCACTAACAGGAGGTTGATATATGAACAAGGAAATGGATAAAGGGAAACATAAGGAGGTCATGGACCCAATCATGATGGAAGAGGACCAAATAAAGAAAATAATGGAAAAAGATGGAAAGACGTGCAGCAGAAGACCTTACCAATATAAGATGAATAATAAGAAGAGGGCCATAGCTAAAAGAGAGGGCTTGGAGAGCGATGAAGAAGAGGTAGAGAATCTCTAGGTTGTGGAACAAATTGAGAAAATCCTACGCACAACATACGAAAGGAAAACAAGAGGTCCAGGGTCATGAACAAAAGGAATAAATCCAATCTAGATTACCATCAATGTGGAACCTACAACCCCATGTATGACTAATACACCTGAAAGAACACCAATGTTTAGAAAACTAAATTTTAGTGGAAGAGGAGCAATAAGACAGGGATCCAATCAAGGACAATCAACTGGGGGAGAAAGTTCAGGAAGTAACAATCAATTATCTACACTACGTGGAGGCAGTAGTTCAACACTGTTCAAAATGGAAGGACAATATCCTATGATCAGGTTACTAAAGTTGCAAGGAGAGGCATAAGAGGACCCTGAAAAGCATTTATTCATCAGCGAAAAGATCTAGGAAGCAAAGAAGATCACAAATGAGGATACAAATCTCGCGCAGTTATCTATAACACTAAAATACCACGTGTTGGACTGGTACATGATCCTTGATGTAAAAACTCCACAAGGAATACCAAAGACTATCGCAGAAGTGAAAAAATTATCGGTAAACAAGTTTCAGAAGCCAAGATCAAAAGACCAGTACATGAATGAAATTATTGAAATCGGGCAGAAATCAAGTGAGTTTGTTTGGGATATTGATTAGAGTTTCAAACGTCTAAAAGGTAAGTTGAAATATTCAATTACTGATATGCAACATAGGAAATTATTTGTGAACTCATTCTTACCACACTTGAAGTATCCATTGAGACAATAGAAGTTCCAAAATCAAGTAGAGGCTCTACAAGTCGCCCTGCAACTAGAAGAAAATCAATATCAACAGATAGATCCAACAATAGAAGAGTTGAAGGAGGATTTGAAGAATATGACATTTCAACTAACCCAGAATAAGGGAAAAGAGAAAAGAGAAGTTGTTTGGTGTACGTTATGCAGGATAGAAAGACATCATAAGAATGAATGTCCAACTTTTGCGCAGTTCTTGGCAGCAGGGGTGCCAAACCCCTTTCCAACAGGAGGACCATGGTGCAATATTTGTAAGACGCATGGGCATGATCCATATCATTTTCCAATGATGTAGAAGTATAAGACAGTACCAAAAAGTTCGTATTGCATTTTTTGTAAATCGATGGGTCATGATGATAAGGATTGTAAAACACTGGAACTAATGAGAGAAATGACTTCAGACACTTACAGGGTGAAATAAGAGATGAAAAAAGGGAAATATGCTCATAATTTCAACCAAGTTCCACCACCATTCAACCCCACACATCCACAGTACAAAAATGTGCAACCACAATATAACCCTGTGCAGTATAAATAGGTACCCCATTACAACACAGCGTGAGGAGATAGAGGTGGAGGTGGAGGAAGAGGTAGAGGATGATTTGGACAAGGATGAGGACCAGTAGTGTGACACAACTGTCAACAACCAGGATGTTATGCAAGGGATTTTCCACTTCCACCTATGACATGTATGTATTGTCGCGCAACAGAACATGACACAGAAGATTGTCCAACACTATTGGGAAATATTCAGTAAAAAAGGAACCAGAACAACCTGAAAGTTCAGTGGATTTATGTAGAAGCTGAGGATGATGGGAAAAACATCAATATAGTTAATCGAGGAGGAGCTAAGATAGGAGTGGATGCAGCAAAACAAGATCCATCTCAACACCAATGGATCAAGAAGAATATTGAGCCACAAAATCAGTTTGATGCACGGAAAGAAAAGGAAACATTTAAGGAGGACAGACATGAGCTTCTCAAGGAGAACATTGCATCTACATCAATTACACAGCAAAATCGGGACCCACCAATGTACAAAATTCCATATTCAATGGATCACACCAGTAAAGGAGAACATCTAGAGCAAGTAAGTACCATAAAGACTTTTCTTCAATCATGTGTTAAGTTATTGAATGATCCATGATCTATTAAAGTCTTACAGAATCTTCTAGAAATATGTAACACGGAGATAGAAGGGAAGTTAGGGCATAAAACAATCAATCATCTCCATACAATAAGAAGAACAAGCAGGGAATTTAGGCTAAATGCCAATATTGGGGATTTCAACATGGGAGATATCATATTGGATTTAGGCTTTGAAGTAAACGTCTTGCCTAAGAAGACATGGTAGTGTATGGGGGAACCCACATTAGGCTATTCATTTGTCCAGTTGAAACTAGAAAATTAGCACAAAGTGTTACCAATTGGACGACTTAAAGGGGTGGCAGTAGACTTGGATGTAGTGTGCACTGTGGCATATTTTGAATTAATAGAGATAGTAGATGGCACAACACCTTACCCAACATTACTTAGATTGGATTGGGAATTTGATAACCAGTCTTTGATCAACCTGAAGACAAGGAAAATGACTTTTGAATAAGGAGAATATAGATTTATTGCACCATTGGATCCTTTATAAGGAGAAAGGTGTGTAGAGGTGACCTATTTGGATTTGGAATAAATAAATCAGTTATACAGAACCACTGTGCAAGAAAAACATTATGTCAACCCAAATACAGATGGGGTACTTAGTTGGAGAAGCATTACATCGTGTGCTTTGGACTCAGATACAGGTTTGGATAATTGGCAGCAGAGACTACATGAATTCTCCACAAGGAGGTGCACAAGAATAGACTACCCAGTAAGGTGGGTTGGTATAGAGATAAGGGAACCTCCCATTTTTCATGGGTTAAAAGACTTAGAGGAATTCTTGACAAAATATGAGAAGGAAGTTTTGGAAACTCAGAGGCTCTTACCCCTAGATATTTCACTTAAGGAAACACCTTTCATATGGTGGGGTGTGCACAAAGAAACAATCCAGGACTAGTATCAGTGTAAACGACTACTGTGCATTAGATTTGGTGCATAATAGGGAAGAAATGTAGTGCAGAAGTATGATGGGAAAGGAACACCAATTGAACACCTAGAGAAATGTGGAAGAAAATGGAGGATGACACCAACAGAGGAATGGCCTAATCACTTCATTCATACATTGGAAGGGATCCTAGGGAACTTGTACATAGACTAATATATGCGTAGAGGCACTACAAAATGGACAAGATTACAACAAAATTTTGTAGTAACCTTCTCATTTGAGCATGAGAAACTCAACATTGATTCAACTCTGAAGATGATACAAGGAGTGATATTTTTTTATGAACCAAAGGTCAAAATTATAATAGAATATCAACAGCAGAATAGATAGACAGTCAAAGAATTACTCTCATGTTATCATGTCGAAGAGGATGCACCAGATGAAGATGATCCACGCAATCCAAATCACAGAGATTGAAGGAGAGAGATAAGTGGAACGTCCATCTCTAGATTTAGAGGCATTTGCTGCACCAATCAAATTCAAGAAAGTCAACATTGGGACATAAGAAAATCCTAAAATGGAAAGATTTGGATACTACTGGGATGAGAAAATACTAGAAAGGATAATGGAGCTACTGCGTGAATATAGTGACCTGTTTCCATCAACCTTTATAGATATGAAAGGCATAACGGGTGATCTAGGTGAGATGAAGATACCCCTACAACCAGATGTTAGACCTATCAGACAGAAACCTTACAGGCTGAATCCAACATATAAGAAGAAAGTGAAAGCGGAAATTGACCGAATGTTGGAAGATGGTATCATAGAACCATGGAGGAATCTGAATGGAATTGTCCCATGGTAGTCCAAGAAAATAAGCAAGGTGGGATAAGGATTTGTGTAGATTTGAGGAAACCAAATGATGCTTGCTTACATGATCCTTTCCCTACCCCTTTTACAGATGAGGTCTTAGAGACTGTGGGAGGCCAGGAAGCATATTCATTCACAGATGGATTCTCGGGTTACCATCAAATCAAAATAGCCCCAGAGGATAGGTATAATACTACCTTTGCTACATAATGGGGATCCTATCAATATACAATCATTCCCTTTGGATTGAAGAATGCACCAACTATCTTTTCAAGGGTAGTTATAGCTTCTTTTAAGGAATTTGTACCTCAGGTTTTAGAAGTATATCTGGATGACTAGACTGTGTATAGTATTTTTAAATATCATGTGGAAGTTTTGAGACTAATGTTGGAATTATGCAGGCAATGTCAGATATCATTAAACATCAAGAAATGCATTTTTGGTACACCTTTTCGGATATTGTTGGGACATATAGTGTGAAAACAGGGATTAATATTTGACCCTTCCAAGATTGTTTTCATCACCACCAAAGTCATTGTGCCAGTTAAGAGCCACATTAGGACATACAAGATACTACATAAATTTTATAAAGGGGTATGCACAGATTACTGGACCAATGGAAAAATTGTTGAAAAAGGACACCCGATTTCAGTGGAATGAATATTTTCAGTAAGGATTGGATACTCTAAAGGAAAATATGGTGAAAACACATATATTAGTGTTTCTAGATTGGGAAAAGACATGTCATGTGCATGTAGATGCATCAACAATAGCACTTGGAGCAATTCTAGCGCAACCAGGAGTGGGGAACTTAGACCATCCTATAACATTTGCATGTAGGAAGTTGTCAAAATCTGAGCAGAAATACAACACCACAGAAAGAGAAGGCCTAGCCATGGTATATGTGTTGGATTACTGAGAGGGGGGGTGAATCAGTATTAGCGCAATTATAGTCATTTTTAACCAAATAATCCAAGTGTTATGTCAATGTATAATTATTATTCAATAATGAGCAATAAGAAACAAACAATCACACACATACACAGTACACCAGTGTTTTACATGGAAACCCAAAGCGAGAGAAAAACACATAATGTTTTTTCTTATATGTCTTGAAGAATTACATTCATTGGAAGCACCAACTTCCTTTGTTTTCCAGCTACAACTGGAAGGAGGCTCCAACCCCCTAGTTTCTCAGGCTACAACCTGAGGGAAGCTCCGACTACAAAATTCTCTGGCTACAATCAGAAGGAGGTTGCAACCCCCTATGTTCTCTGGCTACAACTGGAAGGTGGATACAACCACCTGTCCTTGCCCCATCCAACCACCTTGAAGTATAAGTAGAATGATGGAACCACTGACAACTTGTCACTATGAGATATACTATTTTATAACTATATCAACCTGTATCACTGACCTATATCCAATCTGTACAACTGCCCTGTAATCAATCTATACCTAAACTGAACATGTATCTAAAAAAATAAAACAGGTATGCGACCTGTAGCATTGCAGCCCGCGTATGTACGCTCCCTATCTGTTATTCAGCCCACATATGTACATTCCCTAACTATTATGCAACCTATGTATGCCTTCTGAAAACTAGGGTTTCCTTTTTCTTGAAAACTTATGACCCTTTGTTACTTCTTTCACATAGATCTGTAACCTGTCACTGTATCCACACTGTAACTGTACCATGTGCATGCATCCTCATACATAACCTTTACTCAAGGAAAATATGTCTCTCTCTATTCATGTGCCACATAGGTGTGTGTAATCATGAACAAGTATAATATCCCTCACATGATCTTAGTCATCAAACCCTTTCTAATATTCAACCTCTCAATACATCAACTACTACACAAATACAATCTCTCAACCATGTACCATAAAAACCCTTAGCCATATGCCAAGAAATACAAGATGTGCCTCACAAGAAGTATCAATGATGAACATACCAGCACTGTATTTCTGTAGATCTGACTTATACAGAAAATCCCATGTAGCCACTAGTCTCTCTAGGGAGAATCCTCAAATCTCCATTGCCATTCCTCATGCATACATCAAAATCCAACTATTCATAGAAATAAGACATACCTTTTGAACCAATGGATGGATCTGATGTATCTGATCACTTTAGACCTTCATGTGAGCTTGATCTCAGAATCTAGAACCTTTGTATCTTCATCTTCTCAAGTTTCCATGGATTTATCAACATGTACTCACCCTATACACAGCCATCTCGCGTATGTACGCACCCTATACATAGATAGTCTGTGTACATGTACTCACCCTATACATAGCTAGCACATGTGTGTATGCACCCTATTCACAGACAACCCACGTACATGTACTCACCCTATACACAGACAGCCCGCGTACGCCTCAGAAAATAGGGTTTTTTGTATTCGTTGTAATTCCGAGAATTTCTCCATCAACCGTTTGTGCTACCTCAGACATTCTCCACTTCAGATGTATCCACGAGTATTTACAATAAGCTTTACATAAGAAAATAGATATACAATATATAAAAGTGTGTCCTTAATGAGTGAGCTTTTCCTCTTATTTATATCTTCATGTAGCCTTACACTTTACTTATTTTAGGGCTTCTCCCTTTAAAATAATTTCTTTTGCAAGACACTTTGACTCTTGGGGGCTTCTATAAGACTCATGAGGGTTCTCCAATTTCATATGGTCATAACTCTCTAACCGTGAGGAGTTATGTGACGTTCCACATACCACCGGAAATGGCATGACAAGAATTATGCATCTAGGATAGTTTCACTGATAAATTCATTGTCCTTCATCTTATTATTCTACAATTAAGCATGGTTTCTCTAACCATACTTCTAGGATAACTCAATCCATAAAGCGTCTTCCCGTGAGGGCTTTCACCATAAGGGGACCACTTTGGAGTTCATCCATCTGTACTTCTTATCAACCATGAAAAGACAATAATGAGTCATCTTTACATCAAACAAACTTGGGTCCATTACCCAAACCTTTGTGCTACCAGGATTTCTTCAAGGGTTGACATCAATGAAAACCAATCTTAATCAACAATATCCCCCTTTGGCATTGATGGAAACACTTTGATGCAATATTGAAATCATATCACTCATGCTCCCCCTGGAACCATGCCTATGTCCTCTGAATCTGATAAATTTTCTCCCCCCTGGAACCATGCCTCTGTCCTCTACATCTGATAAATCTGCTCCCCTTGGAACCATTTCTCTATCCTCTGCATCTTATAAATCTGCTCCCCCTGGAACCATGCCTTTGTCCTCTACATCTGATAAATATCTCCCCCTTTGTCATCAATGGAAAAGGTATCTTTCCATCCGAGGCCGCTCCCCCTGACTAAACTATCCTCTTATGGTGCTTCCTCATGTACATCTAAGACATATAATATAATCATTCAAAAAGCATTCATTTTGGAGTAGAAATAACTCCAAGTCTATGGCGAAGATATTCAAAGGCTTCCCATGGAAGTGGTTTTGTAAATATGTCTGCCACTTGTTCTTTTGTGCCCACATACTCAACTCTGATGTTCTTTTCTGCAACCTGCTCCCGTAGAAAGTGATACTTGATTGGAATTGCTTCATCTTAGAGTTCATCACCAAGTTCTTCGAGATACTGATGGAGCTTGTATTATCACAATAGATTGGAATGGGCCCATCATACTCAACCTGTATATATGTCATATTTTGTTTCATCCAAAGAACCTGTGTACAACATGATGTTGCTACAATATACTCTACCTCAGCTGTAGATAAAGATATTGATGATTGTTTCTTGCTTAGCCATGATACTAAACACTCACCTAAGTAGAACGTTGATCCACTAGTGCTTCATCCGTCATCAATACAACCTACCCAATCTGCATCTGTGTAGGCAATAAGTGATAGATCCTCTCCTTTTGGATACCATAATCCAAACTCTTTTGTTCCTTTGAGATATCTGAAAATCCTCTTCACTGCTAATACATGTGATTCCTTTGGTGTTGCTTGAAATCGTTCCACATGTCCAACTACATGCATTACATCTAGTCTGGATGTTGTCACATATAGTAGGCTATCAATCATTGACGTGTATTGTCTTTGATCTGTAGACTTCGAATCATCATCTTTGCTCAACTTGCAACTGGTTTGCATGGGAGTGATCATTGGTTTGCAAGGTTTGCAATCTTCCATTCCGAACCTTTTTATCATTTATTTGATATACTTGGTTTGAGAAATAAAAATTCCTTGGTTGCTTTGATGTATATGAAATCCCAAAAAGAAGGATAGTTCTCCAAGTAACAACATTTAAAATTCATTCTGCATATCTTTTGCAAATTTCTGGCTTAACCTGTCATCATCACTACCAAAAATAATATCATCAACATAAACTTCAACTAATAAAATATTACCTTGACTTACCTTGATGTAGAGGTTGTTGTCTGCACTTCCTTTTCTGAACCGTTCCTTCTGCAGATACTTATCCAATCTAGAGTACCATGCTCTAGGAGCCTGTTTAGACCATACAAGGCCTTCTTTAATTTACACACATAATCTTTGTTCTCTGACAACTGAAATCCTTCTAGTTGTTCAATGTAGACTTCTTCTTCAAGTTCTCCATTCATAAAATATGATTTTACATCCATCTGATATACTTTAACATTTTTGGAGCATGCATAATCTAAAATCAAATGGATTGCTTCCATCCAGGCAACTGGGGAAAATGTCTCTTCAAAGTCGATTCCTTCAATATGTGCATATCCTTTACATACTAATCTAGCTTGTTCCTTGTAACTTGTCCATATTAATTTAATTTATTCCTGAAAACCCATTTTGTGTCGATCGCATTCTTATTCTTTGGTCTTGGAACCAATTCCCATGTGTCATTTTTCTCTATTTGATCTAATTCTTCATCCATGGACTTATTCCAAAATTCATCATTGTTGGCTTCTTTAAAACAGTTTGGTTCAATTGTAGATAAGAGTTCTAGGTGTGTTTGTTCTAGTGAACGGATTCTTCTTCTAGTCTCAGCTCCTGCATCTTTGTTTCTGATAATCTGATCTGAAGGATGATTCTTCTGTACTCATTTACTGGGTGTCTTTGGAGACACTTGCTGAACTTGCTCTTCTTCTTCTATCGGATTCTCTTCATATTCCTCTTCTACTTCTTTTTCATCTTCTGCTTCTTCTTCTAAGGGTTGTTTCATTGATTCATTTTCTTCTTCCTTTGATTCTGGTCTGCATGTTTCATCAATTGTCACGTTGATTCTTTCCACAACTTTATTCAATCTTAGATTGTAACACTTGTATGCTTTCCTTGTACTTGAGTAACCAACAAGTACTCCTTTGTCCATACGAGAGTCAAACTTTCCCATTCTTCCATCTTCTCTTTTGATATAGCATTTGCTTCCAAAAACTATGAAGTGTTTCACATTTGTTGGTCTTAATTTTCATATATTTTAAGGAGTTTTTTCGATGTTGTTTATGAGCATTACTCTATTTTGAATGTGAATTTTTGTATGCACTACCTATGTCCAAAAAAACATATGTCAATTTTGAATCCATTAGCATTGTTTGAGCCATTTCTTGTACTGTCACATTCTTTCTCTCAACAACTCCATTTTGTTGAGATGTCCTAGCAACAGAGAATTGCCTTTTTATTCCATGATTGTTGCAGTAGTCCACAAATTCCTTTGAGGTTAACTCTCCTCCATTATTAGATCTCAAGCATTTGATTTTTGAATGCATTTCATTTTCAACCATTTTCTTGTAGATCTTGAAGTTTTCAAAATCTTCTGACTTATTCTTGAGAAATCAAACTGCATTCATTCTTGTATAATCATCAACTAATAGCATAAAATATTTCTCACCTTTTAAACCCTTTTTTCTAGTTGGTCCAACTAGATCAGTATGCACAATTTCCAGTGGTCTTGTCGTTGAATATTCCTTTGATTTTAACCTGATCTTTGTTTGCTTTCCTTGTTGACAATGCTTGCATAAAGTATTGGTTGGTTTCGTGATCTGGGGCATTTCTCTGACTACTTCTCTTTTGTTGACTTTGACAAGGTTATCAAAATGTATGTGACCCATTCCTCTGTTCCATAGCCAACTTTCATCTTCCTTTCCTAGACAACACTTTTCATTTCCAATTAAACTTAACACATATATGTTGCTTGAAACTCTTGCAGTTGTAGCAATCAATTTCCCTGAACCTTCTTTTCTTATCTCTCACTTTTTTGAATCGAAGTAACTTTATGATCTTGGTCACATATTTGACTCACACTTAGAAGATTATGTTTCATATCTTCTACTAGTAGAACATTTTCTGCCTTTTCATTCTTGTTCCCAATTCGGACTGTGCCTTTTCCAATTATTTTGGCTGAATCATCATTTCCGAAGGAGACTAATCGATATCTTTCCTTTCGTAATGTAAGAAACTTGTCTCTATCACCTGTCATGTGTTTTGAACACCCACTATCAACATACCAACCATGTTTCTTCTGCTTAGCTTGTAGAGCAATTGTGCATTCTTCATTGCTATACTGATCTTGCTTTCTTATCCATGTCCTTTTCTGAGATTCTTTTCTGTGACTATTTTTATTCTATTGAGGTTCTTTAGGAGGGACTGTCATTCTACACTCTTTGGCCATGTGTCCAAAATTGTTACATTTGTAACATTCCACTTCAGTGCTCAAAGATTCAAACCGGTTGTAACTTCTTCTCTGTGTTTCACTAGGCCTTCTTGAATAACCCCTTTGTGTATGACTCTCAAAGTTGGTATTGTTCATGTTGTTAGCTCTGCAATTTACAGCTTTATGTCCAAAATTATTACATGCATAACATAAACCAAAAAATATAGTTTGATACCTGGGAGTTGAGAATATTCTAAAAGGAGGTGCTCTTATGAATTATTCTTCTTCTTGAGGCCTATCTGTTGTTTGTTGATTCTGAAATCTGAATCTTCTCGATGGAGGAGTGTCCCTGTAATCTTCCTTGTATATCCTTCTATCCCCTTTGATTGTTTCTGCATAGATTTTTGGATATGTTTCTTGCTCTATTGTTTTGGATATTGATCTCTTTTCTGTCTGATTGTATCCAAGCCTGGGCTTGTCAAAATGTGATTTTTTACTGTTGATAATGTCATCCAAAACTTTTGACCTATTCTACATATTTTTCTTTTGAATATCCTTTCTTAATGTGACAATTTATGCTTCCAAGTTTCCAATGATCATGTCCTTCTCCTCTAGTTGTTCTTTGAGTGCTTCTTCAATTCTTTTATATTCTTCTATTTGAATCTTCAATTTTGTGATCATTTGTTCTAGTTCTTGAGTGTTTTCTTTCTTGTCTAGTTCTGCTTGTAGTTTCTTGTTTTTCTTCTTTTCTCTTCTGATAACTTCTATGGAACACATTAATTCTTCTCGAAAGTCAACTTCTTCCTCTTCAATTTATTCTTAGACTTCTTCATATTCTTCTTTGGCTTCTTCATATTCTTCTTCGGAGTCTTCTTTATCAGAGTCTTCTACTATCATGAATAGAACTCTTATTGTCTCATTGTCACTTACTTCATCTTCATCTGATGATGAGATGTCTTCTGTGGTGCATAAGATTTTCTTGAAAACTTTCTTTGTAGTTCTTTTGCCTTTATATGTTTTTTTTCCTTTTGAGTAACCTTCATCATTTCTCTTTTTCTTATGAATACATTTGTTAGAAAAATCACCAATACCATCACAATTAAAACAAATTAAAGGAAGCTTACCTCTATACCTATCGTTGGTTCCCTTGTTCAGTATTTTAACAAAGTTGGCCACTTCTTCATCATCTTCCGAGACGTCACTGTTGTTGCTATATTCTTCTTGTTGCTTTTTCTTTTTCTTTGATATTTTGGATGCTTTGAAGGCTGCTTCTTTTACATCTGGATTTTCCTATTCAGTTCTCATTTCATATGTTGTGAATATTCCATGCAGTTTGTCCATGCTTATTGAGTTTAGATCTGATCTTTCTTCTAGTGTTGATATCTTAGGGTTAAATCTCATAGGAAGAGATCTTAGTACCTTTTGAATAATTACACATTCATCGATTTCTTCTCCCAATCCTATGATTTCATTCACTGTTTCATCGTCTTGTAAAAAGTAGGTTGCAATATTCTCATCTTCCTTCATTTTTAGTTGTTCGAACTGACCTCTGCAAGTTTGAATCTTTGCTGATTTGACTTTTGTATCTCCTTCATAAATATTTCGAAGCTTGTCCGAAATATATTTAGCGGATTTACAATGTGCAACTTTAGTGAATATCGTTTCACTAAGACCATTCAAAAGTGCATTTGTGGCTTTGGAATTATTCTGACCAAGTTTCACTTCTTTGTCATTTGTTGGTGGAACTGTCGGTGTTGTGTATCCATCTACAATTGATTTCCAAATTTCAAATCCATGTGCCTGTATATATGTCTTCATCCTTATGCTCCAAAAAGAATACTTTTGTCCATCAAACTATGGTATTCCATTTTTATACAAGTTGTTGCTCTCCATGATCTACCTTTCATTGGTTAAACTGATTTCTCAAGGAACCCGCTCTGAAACCAATTGTTGGATTACTGAGAGGGGGGGTGAATCAGTAATAGCGCAATTATAGTCCTTTTTAACCAAATAATCCAAGTGTTATGTCAATGTAGAATTATTATCCAATAATGATCAATAATAAATGAACAATCACACATATACATAGTACACCAGTGTTTTACATGGAAACCCAAAGTGGGAGAAAACCACAGAATGATTTTTCTTATATGTCTTGAAGAATTACATTCATTGGAAGCACCAACTTCCTTTGTTTTCCAGCTGCAACTAGAAGGAGGCTCCAATCCCCTAGTTTCTCAGGCTACAACCTGAGGAAAGCTCCAAATCCCCAATTCTTTGGCTACAACCAGAAGGAGGCTGCAACCCCCTATGTTCTCTGGATACAACCGGAAGGTGGCTACAACCACCTATCCTTTCCCCGTCCAACAGCCCTGAAGTATAATTAGAATGATGGAACCACTGACAACCTGTCACTGTGAGATATACTATTGTACAACTGTATCAACCTGTACCACTAACCTGTATCCAATCTGTACAACTTCCCTATAATCAATTTGTACCTGAAATGAACATGTATCTACAAAAATACAATAGGTACATGAATTGTAGCACTGCATCCCGTGTATGTACGCTCCCTATCTATTATGCATCTTGCGTATGTACGCGCCCTAACTGTTATGCAACCTGCGTATGCCTTCTGAAAACTAGGGTTTCTTTTTTCTTGAAAACTTCTAACCCTATGTTACTTCTTTCACATAGATCTGTAACCTGTCACTGTATCCACACTGTAACTGTACCCTGTACATGCATCCTCATACATAACCTTTACTCAAGGAAAATATGTCTCTCTCTAGTCATGTGCCACATAGGTGTGTGTAATCATGAACAAGTATAATATCCCTCACATGATCTTAGTCATCAAACCCTTCCTGATATTCATCCTCTCAATACATCAACTACTACAAAAATACAAGCTCTCAACCATGTACCATAAAAACCCTTATCCATATGCCAATAAATACAAGATGTGCCTCACAAGAAGTATCAATGATGAACATACCAGCACTATATTTTTGTAGATCTGACTTATACAGAAAATCCCATGTAGTCATTAGTCTCTCTAGGGAGAATCCTCAAATCTTCATTTCCATTCATCATGCATACATCAAAATCCAACTATTCATAGAAATAAGACATACCTTTTGAACCAATGGATGGATCTGATGTATCTGAGCACTTTAGACCTTCCTGGGAGCTTGATATCATAATCTAGAACCTTTGCATCTTCATCTTCTCAAGTTTTCATGGCTTTATCAACATGTACTCACCCTATACACAGCCAGCACGCGTACGTACGCACCCTATACACAGACAGCTCGCATACATGTACTCACCCTATACACAGCCAACCTATGTATGTACGCACCCTATTCACAGACAGCCCGCATACATGTACTCACCCTATACACAAACAACCCACTTACGCCTCAGAAAATAGGGTGTTTTTGTATTCCCTGTAATTCTGAGAATTTCTCCGTCAACCCTTCGTGCTACCTCAGACGTTTGCCACTTCAGATTTATCCACAAGTATTTACAATAAGATTTACACAAGAAAATAGATATACAATATGTACAAGTGTGTCCTTAATGAGTGAGCTTTGCCTCTTATTTATATCTTCATGTAGCCTTACACTTTACTTATTTTAGGGCTTCTCCATTTAAAATAATTTATTTTTCAAGACACTTTGACTCTTGGGGGCTTCTATAAGACTCATGAGAGTTCTCAAAATTCATATGGTCATAACTCTCTAACCGTGAGGAGTTATGTGATGTTCCACATACCACCAGAAATGGCATGACAAACACTATGCATCTAGGATAGTTTCGCTGACAAATTCATTGTCCTTCATCTCATTATTCCACAATTAAGCATGGGTTCTCTAACCATATTTCTAGGATAACTCAATCCATAAAGCGTCTTCCCATGAGGGATTTCACCATAAAGGGACCACTTTGGAGTTCATCCATATGTATTTCTTATCAACCATGAAAATACAATAATGAGTCATCTTTACATCAAACAAACTTGGGTACATTACCCAAACCTTTGTGCCATCGCGCTTTCTTCAAGGGTTGACATCAATGACAACCAACCTTAATCAACAATTATGGCACAGCCGGGAGTGGGGAACTTAGACCATCCTATAGCCCTTGCAAGCAAGAAGTTGTCAAAATCTGAGTAGAATTACAACACCACAGAAAGAGAAGGCCTAGCCATGGTATATGCACTTCATAAATTCAGACATTACTTATTGGGAAATCATTTTAGAATGTTCACATATCATTATGCCCTCAAATATATAGTCAATAATACAGTGTTGGGGGGGAGGATCTATAGATGGATGTTACTATTCCAGGAATTCGATTTTGAAGTAATAGTCAAACCAGGGAAGTTGAATGTCGGACCTGATCACTTGTCAAGGGTAACCAATGGATAAGAACCTACTAACTTGGAAGACAACTTCCCTGATCCACAGTTATTTTCAGTACAGGTAGCTAATGAATACTTCACTGATATCATTGAATTCTTAAGTACATGAGTTGCACCACAAGAGTTTAGTACTGCATAGAAGAAAAATCCGGTAGTCAAAGTTGCATACTACTAACTCATTGCAGGTCATTTATACAATATGGGCGCAGACAACATTTTTTGAAGGTGTGTATTAAAACATGAATGGACGAGGGTTTTAGCAGAGGCTCATGAAGGTATAGTTGTAGGAAACTATCCAAGAAAAGATACCGTGCAAAAGGTATTAAGCATAAGTTTATGGTGGCCAACAATTCATAAAGATGACAAAGAATATTTCCAGAACTGTGATATCTGTCAAGGAATTGGAAAACCCAATAGGAGGGATGAGATGCCCCTAAGACCACAAGTAACTCAACGGGTATTTGAAAAATGGGAAATATATTTCACTGGACCTACTAATCCACCTGCAAGAAGGTCAGGAGATAGATATATCATTACTTTGACTGAATACTTAACTAGATGGGCAGAAGCAGCACTAGTCAAAAATCGCATTGTAGAGACAACAACACACCTCTTATTTGAGCAGGTGATCACTAGATTTGGATGTACCAGGATTTTGATGAGTGACCAAGGAACTCATTTTATTAATAGTGCCATCAAGGCTATGACCGAGGAGTTTGAATTCTATCACTAGAAGAGTACACCATATCATCCTTAGGAAAATGGGACAGTAGAAGATTTCAACAAGATTTTCGAAAATTCTTTGACTAAGATATGCAATGTTAATATGGATGATTAGGATTTTAAAATACCAACAGTACTATGGGCATACAAGACCACATATAAGAATTTGACAGGACAAACACCATTTAGATTGGTGTATGGAAAGGAAGTAGAGGTGCCATTAGAATTTATGGTACCCAGTCTGCGCATAGCAGCAATTACCAATATAATAGAGAGAGGTGCAGTACAAGAGAGGTTAATTCAACTGATAGAAATGGAAGAAGAAAAGATTATGGTAGGATTCCACCAAGAGGTACATAAATAAAGGGACAAATCATGGCGTGACAGACACATAAAGAAGAAGAGATTTAAGGACGGAGACCTAGTTATGCTCTATGATAGAAAAATTTTGCAACACCTTGGTAAGTTCAGAAGGAATTATCTAGGGCCATATGAAGTAAATACTGTCACAGATGGACGATTCGTGCAGCTAAAGGGATTGGGAGGAACATAAATAAAAGGAATGGTGAATGGTAGTTGACTAAAACTGTACAAGGACAATCGACCTACTAACTCTTAATAGTTGCAGCGCAGTAAGGAAACCATGTATATAGTGTATTATAGTAGATATTAGGGAGAAAAACTTATAAAAAGACAATAAAAAGGAGAAAAAGGAGAAAAAGAAGAAAAAGGAATAAAAAAAAAAGAAAAATAATAAAAATACAAAAAGAGGCAGAAGTTGGTTGATCGGAAGGAAAGTGGAAAAATTCCCGCACAAAAACTACTGTGACAACACAGAAAGACATTGTGCAGGAAAAATTGGACTCGGCACAAATGCACGGAAAAAGTGAAAACATTTATGACCGGGACTATAAAGTGCGGAAAGCACGGGTTAGCTCGACACTTAGTCATTTTTTAGCACAGAGAGAGATAGAAGTGTGTGCCTTAGGTGTAATTGTGTGAAGAAGAGAGAAAGTGTTCAAACCACATACAACAATTCACCACCGAAGTTTGGCACTCCAGGAAAATATGTACGTGTTACTCGACGGGGCCAAAGGTGGAAGGAAAGGATGGTGGAGCCCAAGAACATCGTCGAGCTCGAAGATGTTATGACTTCAAAATCAGAGTCACTCGGCCTGATGAGGGTTGAGGAGGAAAAGTCAATAGAGGCACAAGGGGGAGTAGCGCAGAGCTCCGAGACTCGAAATGGTATTACAAACCCTAATCCTGAAACACTGGCTAAACCCGACAAAATGAAGGGTCAGCAACAAGGCCACGACGAAGACGAGGTGTTGTTCTAGGACATCACCAACTAATCGGAATTTGAGGGAGAATAATATGACATGGAAACACAGACATAAGGCCAATTTGGTTTCGGGAAGAAAAGAAAGGTTTAAGACGTCATATAAATTACACTTCCCTACCTCCCAAATGTAGTGGTGACCATGAATGACATGCTTGGGAAAGTTCCTAAACTAAGGTACTCAGACCATGATGTGAGTGATGCAACAAAATTCCCAGACTTGGCCAAGGAATCTTACTTTGCAAACACAAGGGAAATTGGACCCCTAGGAAAACCAATCATGGACCCCGCGTAGTGGATAAAAGGACTCTACAACTCTGAGATCATGAACCTCCTAGACATACCGCACTTCGGGAGTGATAAAAATATTGGGATTTGTGTCAAACAATTGCTAGCTTGGATACATGGCAATATTATTTGGATGGATAGGCCAGTACATCTTGATGTTGCTTTGATCTCCAAAATTACAGGATTACCCACAGTGGGCTTACAACCATAGGAATACTTGGACAACAAAGCGCATGAGAAGGAGATCACCGAGACAGTCAAGGAACAGTTTGGTACTAGTAGAGAGAATGGGAGAATTGTGCTTAGAGACATCAACGATGATGCAACAAGGTCCGTTAGCAAGCTCATGGCTTACAATCTACTGAGTAAGTGAAGAAAAGAAGAGGCTCCAACATGATTCATCGTAGTCATCGCGCAGTGCAAGAAAGGGGCAATGTTCAGTTGGGCGCCTTACCTTCTGAACCAATTCTTGATCGACTGCAAAGATGCACAAGATAATGGAACTGAATTCCATTATTCTTGGCTAATTATCCTCATAGCCTTGGCAGGATGGTACGAGCTAAAATTTTCATCCTTTATGGATAGGAAAGGGAAGTGGTATGCAACCAGGTATGAATCCCTCTGGCGGGCCAAGGACACCAAAAACCAGCAAGTGAATATCACAGTGTTTGTTATGCTTCTTGAAGAGATACAATAGCACACAACCAACGTGTGGTGCATTCATATGTAAGTGGTCTAGGAATCTGAAGGGATGGCTCTGTTTAAGGCATCCAGGCACCATATATGGATCCAGGCTGCAAGGGATCCAAGGAAGGAACGATTGGAGATGAAATATTGTGTCACAAGGGAAGAGATCAATTGGATAATTAAAGACCAGCCTACGCGGTGGAAGGTGCCAATAACCAAACCAACAACAAAGACAGCAGCAAAGACATTAGCCAAACCCAAGGGTAATGTCGAAGAAGGTCCCTCAACCAAGACAAATATACTTGTTTCTAACACCAGGAAGGTTATGGCAGGCACCTGGAAGAAACACAGTGACAAAGAGGCCAAGGAGGACAACAACGATGCCTAGGGAATACATTCATAAGGATTCCAAGAAGGGAGACACATCTCAGGCTGACGATAGGTGATGATGAGTGGGGTGCATCCACCATAGAAAAAAATAACCACAGTGTAGGTGGAGGAGATGCACAAAAAGATGAAGTAGGAGGGCCCAGTCATCACCTTGACAAGGGATGATGCAGAGTTCATTAAGGACATGGTCTAGGATAGGGGGAAAGATGTGGTTCATGTTGTATAAGCACAAAGAGAAGAGATTACGAAAAAACTCATAGAAGTCCATGAAACCCTATAACAACTACAAATTTATATAGTATCGCAGGCCACAACGCAACAACCTGAAAAGACATAGTGACCCCTTGTGCAGAAAGAAAAGGATGATACAATTCAGATAGTAGTGCAGGGCATGGATACATTCATGGTCACACAACAGATGGTTAAAATTGATCAACAGACCATGCAGAAACACATGGGGTACATTGACCACTTTGAGGTATTCATGGCGTAGATACCCATGAAAGCATTATAAGAAATCCATGCTAGTATAATGCAGGAAGTAAAATCCAGAGCCCGCGCGGATGCCACCAACTTGGAAGTTGGTAGGGGGGTCGCAAAGATGTTACAGATCACCTGCAACCAGTTAAATTTGGAGAAGGAGGAGGAAAAAGAATGCACTAACAAGATAGAGTAGGGGCTAACAGTGGTATACGACCGCATTCTAGATAGCGTACAAACACTGTATATGAGCGCAGATGAAAAGATAAAGATAATTGCACAAACAATCAAGGGATATAGGCAGGAGATCGAGGAGATGAAAGAAAAAAATAATACTACAACTCCTCTTGAGGTATGAGAGAAAATAGAACAATAAACGGCATTCCAAATAGATGAAATGGAAAAGGAATCCAAGGAAGTCGCAGAACTATTTGACAAAACTACGCAAATTTGGACCACTTTGGAAGAATATGAAAAGGTCCAACAGTTGGACCAACAAGAGGAGAAAATCAATGTTGCCATGCAGTAATTGAAGCAGCAATAGAAAACCATTAGCATTATTGAATGCTTGAAGGGCATGCAGGAGATGAAGTCCCTACAGACAGAGTTAAAGACTAACAGATAAAGATGAGAAGGTGAAAGAAAAAGGGAAGGAACTAGTAGAAAAGTTTCACATCTTGGAGAAGGTTGTACAGAGAGCGTACACCACTTAAGTGGCTCGGGATGAGCTACATGTCAATGTTGGGGGACTGTTGGCACAGGCCTATTTTGGGAAGAATGATATATTTTGGGTACAGACCTAATTTTGGAAGAAAAGGTCTATTTTTGGAGCGCGCACCTTAGGAGGTAGAAAAGCAACATGCAGAAAAAGAAGGAAAAGCAACATGCAGGAGGAAAAGAAACATGGCATGTATGCAGATAGGCCTAACTATGCTAGGGTTAGGGGTTTTGACAGAGATTGTAACAACTATAAGCTAGTAGAGTAGTATAAATAAAGACTTAGGAGGTCTAGGTTAGGGGTTCAGAAGCTATTGATTGTGGGGAGTTTTGTATGATTATTGTGGTAGAGTGGAATAAGCTAGAGTTTGAGGGTTAGGTAACAGGATGAGGAGCCTGGTGTGATATATTCAACCTCTCAAAGGGTACTTACCCTCATTTTGATTGTAATCTTGACGATGTAATGCGCATAGAGCATATTTTGCAGCAGGATAAGTAAAAGAGCAGAAGAGACAGATATTTGTGGGCGTATCTAGGATGGGGTTAAACACGGTAAACTACTATGTTATATGTGTTGTTAATGAATGATTTACTATTATGTTAATCATTAGCTAAAGAATGAATGGTTAAAACTGGTTATAACAGCATGCATGCATATGCTTAAAGAAAGAATGGATCTTAGAAGTAGATGAATGATTAGTGATGATGATGTATAAGGGAAATAATATAAACACCATTGCACTCATTGCTAGAATGCAAAGAAATGAGTATTGCAGTCCCCCATAATGCTATCTCAGGTGAGACTGTGTTGTGCACTCTGTGTGCAACATTGCCTTCTGGTTTACCAGGAGGGCCGATAGTTTTGAGGGTTTTGTTGGAAACCTATTTGAGATCAGAACCTGGGTCAACCCAAGTAACCAACAACATACAAGTAAAATCATTAGTAGCATTCTTCCCATGTACAAGGATCGAATGAAAGCTAAGAAATATTGGACCTTTACATTAGATTCCTATGGATTTCGATAGGTGAGAGACAACCAAAGGTTTGTATTGTTGTTTTCTACTTCCCACTCACATATCCATCTTACACTTTGGCCATTAAAAGAGGCTCACCTTATATGTGTAGTGTCCCCCACTACTAACCCCATAAAAATTTTCTAATGCCAATTTAAATTATATGCAAACAACAAGATAAAAATGTATGTAGCTATCATAAATATCTACATCCATGCATAGAATTCCATTTAAATGCACACATCAGCAAATTAATATGTGCATCATGCTAAAACGTCCATGTATCTAACAACATTTTAAAACATTAATGCGGCTAAAATAACATTTGCACAACAACACTAATATTCTTAAAATCATGGAATTTGTGCACAACCAATTAAATATATGCACAACAACATATAATTTCTTTAAACTCAAAGTAACCACATAGCAAATTAATCCCATAAATAAAAATAATAAACATAGATAAAAAAAAAATATCTTTTAACTAAATGTGCAATTGGATGCAGGGGACGAACATTCCACCCAACCATAGATTTGATGCTCCAAATATAAACAACAAATCACCCTTGAGGTGGAGCTATGAATTCAAAAGAAAGGGTGTCTCTCCTTTGTCCACTCACAACCCAATACAACCCATAGAAAGTTAATTTTTCCTACAGCTATCCCAATCCTCCGGCTCTCTTCCTCTCAACATGCACAACCCAAGGAATGAGATCCCCCTTCACTATGCACAACCCCTCATGCCTTCCCACTTACCTCTAGGCTTCCAGCACAGGTTGGCTAGGAATATCTATTTTTGGGGACTCCAGGGATGTCAGCTGCAACATGAAAACTCACTTCTTTAGGGAAAACTCTCACATGGAAAATTCAATCTATAGGCCTAAGAGCCTACTTATTCATGCATTTGTAGCTCAAAACAACTACCACACATGCCCACTATAGTTTCCTTTAAGATCCAATACTATGCACTCCCTTGATTTCCAAAAAAATGCATGTAAACACTATTAGGCTCCAATCTACTGATGTAAATTAGAGTACAAATGATTGTCAATCCGGTGTTTGTAAGACTTAGAGGCACATCCAAAATATATGGATTTAGATATAGCTTTTATATTTAATGTAAATAAACCAAAACCTATTCTAAGGGCTTAATATGGAAGAGATGTTAAGCTTCTGTTCAGAAGTCCTATTCATAGATCTCATAACAATAATCAGCAATTGTTTTCCTAAAGAGTATCAACAGTAAGCATTCAAGAGATGTTCGAACTAGTTCTAAGACTTATAAAATGCTAGAAGGACAAAAATCTTATTCAAGAGATGCATTCATTGTCTTCTTTCATTCATTTATCAACTATCATCAATTTAAATCAAAAGTACTGAAAGCGTAAATAACTCAAAAAGCATTCATGATTATCTTAATGCTTGAAGGCAAACCACACATTGAATTCTTATTCAAGAAATCATTCACAATATGAGTAAGGATTTGAAACATTAAGAATATGACTTAGCTATGGAATTCATCTAACTACAGCAAGATATGAATAAAACTCATCTACAACAAGATCTAATCTAAAACATGTATCAAAGATTACTTGAAAAGAACATAAAGAAAGAGCGTACTAGTTTGGCAAAGGGGGCCCTCCAATGCTTCACTGGTACACTTGAGTTGTCTCAGCTAAGAAAGAGCTCCAGAAGCATTCACATCATCATATCATATGCATTATCAAGAACAAACCGCAGAACTGATCTCAAGATTGCAAATTCCAAAGTTTCTTCATTCACATTCAAGGTTGTCATACTAGTCTATGCTTAAGAGTATTTATACAAGAGTTTCAAAACTAAAAATGCTAATAAATCTCCTAAATATCATGATAATATCCATAATATATTCTATTAAGGTCGAATTCCCCCTTCAGATCCACAATATATGGCCAAATCCCACGAAAATCCAAAATTGCCCATGATTTAAGGCTAAAACATGGTATTTTCTGTTGAAGTGGCCATGTTTGACCAGCATTGACCAGACACCTGGAAGGCTCAGATATCGAAGTTGATAGCTCATTATCCATCCTTGTACATCATGGATCATGACCCAAGTCTTAGATTTCTCCCAGGTGTCCTGCAAGTACACGAACCTAGGAGCAATTACGGGATTTAGTCAAATCCTGTAATTTCTAATAAATTTTCAATTTTAATGCCAAAATTTAGAAAACTCAATTCTTAAGCTAAAGAATGATAAGTATACCTTTCATAAGTTGTTTTATGGAAAATATGGAATGAAATGAAGGCAAAATGGATGGATATAGAGGCAAAAGTGTAGTTTATAGAGTAAAAAGGAAGCATAAAAATGTACTCAACATCTCCCCCAAGAGGAAGTCTTTGCATGTCCTCATGCACAAAAATGTCCCTGAACCTCTGTCACTGATATTCTGCCACCTCTATTGCCTGCAATAATGTTTCCACATTCACCTGAGCTGTGTGAAGTGCTTTCATTCTTTGATATTTCTCTTTATATGTCTTTTTTTGTTGAAACCACTTATAGGCTTGTTTGAAGATTAACTTGTTCTGTTTTTGAAGCTTCTTGTTCTTCTTCTTCAAAGTTTCATTCTCCTCCTGTGTTTTATGGCTTTGATTCCTTAGCATTTCATTTTCTGTTTTTATGTATCTTTCTAGGACTTCAATTTCCTTGATTTTTCTCTTCATTTTCATTATTTTCTTATTTTTCTTATCAAGTTTAGATGTGGACCCACCAGCCACTTCTTCCATTTGAGGTTCTTCTTTCATGTCTTTAATTAATTGTTCCACATCTTCTCTCATTTGTTCATATGTGTAAGTTTCATGTTCCCCAAAACCATCATTTCCCAATGATTGTGCCTCTAGAGTCTGAATATATGCATATTGTGCTTGTTGTGCTTCATCATCATTTTCTTGTATTTGGCCCCTTTGAACTTGTTGGCGTTTTATTGATTTTCTTTCATATGTGGTAAAAATCTTCTCTTTTTCCTCAAATTCTTTCTCCTTTATCACCATGCTTCTTGTTCTTCTCCTCCCCATAGGCGGTTTTGAGCTTGTTTCCTTGGGGTTCTATACTTCTTCTTTGTCATCAGTCACAACTAAAATTTGTTCCTCTTCTTCTTCCTCCTTTATTGTTTCAAAACCATTTTCAATGATAAATTGTTGCCAAGTCAAATTTTGCTTATGTAGTTCATATATAATGATCATTTTAATAAAACCATAGTGATATAAACTATTTTATGTGTTCTTTCCTTGTTTTTGGACAGCCTAAGTCATCTTAGAAAGGATTTGTAATAGAAAATAAGGCATATTGATTTCACAGTCACCTTTTAAGTGTTGTAGCAATTTAATGTGATACAGGTAGATGATGCTAAATCTTCCCTCACAGGTTATAAATTTTTGTATGAGATATGCTAATTCATCCCAAGGATGAATCAACCAACTCCTTGGAATTCCCTTCTTCCAATTTACTGCTGCTACCCTTGATCTGGAAATAAAAGGTGCCCATGATTTATCTTTGAAATGCTTGGTTTTGAAATATCTTTCTCCTATTTGAGGAAGTCCAGTAACATGTGCAATGATATCTTCAGAGACCCTAATGGTAAGGTTTCGAATAGTATCCCTTTCCCCATCAAATGAGTGAGCAAATTCTAAAGAAACTTCTTCACAAGATCCATCAAATTTCTCAAAGAAACCTATCCACTATTTTTGCTCCAAAATTTGTATACAATCCCTATGAATGTCTTATGTAACAAGCTTCCCTGGTTCACATCTAGACACCATACTTCCAAGTTTTAAGAGCAATATCCTAAAATATTTCCACTGTTTATAGAAAGGAGGTCTAAAAGTTTCAACCCTGCAATTCTTTTGACCAAGATTTTTTTTTAAACTTGCAAACTCTGTGTGGATTTAATTATGTGCATGGTCTTCAATAAGATTTTTCTGTTCAAAAGCAAAGGAAATCTCATATTTTTCAAATTCCTAAGTTGTTCTCTATTCTTCAATCATAAAAAAATTTATATGCAAGGGCATACCTGGTAATTTCAAAAAATAATCTCAGGCTTCTTGTTGAATTCCAGCTAAATTTTCCTTCTTACGGTCAGCCTCTGCTAGAAATGAACTGTCTTGTTTTCAAAATGTACCACAAGACATTGAATTTTACACTTAGTTATTCAATTATTGAGTTTGAACTTACCTTCAATGGCCGACTCCTATTTGGATACGTTCTCTTCCTTTGCTCACCACGTATCTCCTTCAACCTCCGCGTTTTCTTCCACAGAACGAGAATGTTGTATGTTGACAGTGAAATTGTCAACATAGAATTCATTTTTTTATCAGAGAATTTCAGGATAGGAAGGCGTAGGAGGGAACAATTTGCTAGAGCATAGGGATTTGGGATGGCGCTGGCGTGGTGAAATAGAGCGTGCAATTTCAAATGGAGGTAGGAGTGAGTCGGCGGTTCGAGTCTGGGGAGCATGCAAGTGAGACACAGCAATATGAAAATCGTTTGAGTCGAAATCACTTTTATGAAGGGAGAAAAAAAAACGTTGGAGAAGACTTTAAACAAGGGTTTTTATCATTTTAAAAATGGGTTGTACAGTGATCATAGCTGAAGGTGTTGTTATATTTGTACCTGTGTACTTCCCTCCTCGTTGCAATCATCATAAGAAATGGTGTTTTTTTTTTAGAAAATGTGTTCACTTGACTTATAACTCCTTAATTTGTTTCCTTGAATAACCAACCTCTTCATCAAGCATGAAACCTTCCTCTTATGACCCCTTTTGAAATGTATATGCAAACAACCTTTAATCTATGCAACAATAATTCAGTCTGTGTATGCAACTTATGTCTTCATAAACAGATCATTTGATACATCAAAATAAACAATGTGTTTGTATTTGAAACCCGATCCTTCCTTATAACTCCTTTGGAAACCAAAATTGGTTCCTTTAAGTACCATTTTTAATGCTTTTGAGGATGAAAATGGAGTGATGAAAAGATGATGTAGGGGAAAGGAAAGATAGGATATTTATCATTGCTTAGCTTAGGAAGAATTTCTCAAATTTAAAGCATTAAAAAGGAAAATATATACTAACTTGTTTGCTCATTGTGTTTTGCCTGACTGAAGCTGGATGGAGTGTTGTTGTAAGTCCTCAATTTCTTCTTGTATTTCTTTTTCTTAGTATCTCAGGTCCCTCTGCTGATTGAAATTGATATTTGTCTCAGGTCCCTCTACTAAATGGAATTGATATTTTCCTCAGGTCCCTCTGCTAAATGGAATGGATACTTTTCTCAGGTACCTCTGCTGGATGAAATTGATGCTTTTCTAAGGTCCCTCTGCTGGATGAAATTCCTTTTTTTAAATGCATGTTGTCATCTGTAGAAGGCTTGAAAGGTTTTCAAAATATATACATTATCCCCCTCAGCCTTATTTATTGACTTGTCCTCAAGTCTCAGAGATAAGTATTTGTAAAACTTTTGAAGCTGAAAAATGAAACTATAAGTTAATGATGAAAATTATTATATTTTTTTTTTTGAAGAATTTTGGTTGGCCAATGTTACTTGGTTTTCCAATCAAAATTCGAGTTTATATTGCGCCAGTTTCCTGGATTTTCACAACTAAACTCCCTTTTTCTTTTTTCTTCTTTTTTTTATATTTTTTTTGTTTTTTATATATATTTTTCTTTTTTTATTTTTTTTAGGAGAATGTGAAAGAGACACATGATTCTGTCTCTCCAACACTTCCATCTCATTTTGTTGAGATATCTTTTGCAAAAAGTATTCCTTGTTTACAGGATTATTGTAGAGCTTTAGCCTATGTCCATTGACTATGAATGAGCTTGCCTCATCGTCTATTGTTTGTAGTTTGATTGAGCCATTGTCATATACTTCTGCAATCTCATATGGACCAAGCCAATGAGTTGTAAATTTAGCTTTGAA
>ML789872.1:37666-96458 GCA_009831015.1 Picea engelmannii | reverse complement strand
AACGTTGTTTTTCCTCTAATTCTTCCAAAGTGATTTTTCCAGCAGTTGGTGTGGTAGATTCGTATTTTTCAGTTGTAGATGTTCCTGCTCCTACAGATGGTTGATTAGTTTTTGGGGGGTTTTGTTTTAAAAATCTTCCTTTATCATCCCTAATTTTAGACATAAAGAAACATAACTTAAAATTAATTCTATGTTGTGTTTTTATTTTATGTATATATGTTTTTTTTTTAATCCTATCTCTAAATGTGCCTCCCCGGCAACGGCGCCAAAATGTTAGGCTCCAATCTACTGATGTAAATTAGAGTACAAATGATTGTCAATTCGGTGTTTGTAAGACTTAGAGGCACATCCAAAATATATGGATTTAGAGATAGCTTTTATCTTTAATGGAAATAAACCAAAACCTATTCTAAGGGATGAATATGGAAGAGATGTTAAGCTTATGTTCAGAAGTCCTATTCATAGATCTCATAACAGTAATCAACAATTGTTTTTCTAAAGAGTATCAACAGTAAGCATTCAAGAGATGTTCGAACTAGTTCTAAGACTTATCAAATGCTAGAAGGACAAAACTCTTATTCAAGAGATGCATTCATTGTCTTCTTTCATTCATTTAGCAACTATCATCAATTTAAATCAAAAGTACTGAAAGCGTAAATAACTCAAAAAGCATTCATGATTATCTTAATGCTTGAAGGCAAACCACACATTGAATTCTTATTCAAGAAATCATTTACAATATGAGTAAGGCTTTGAAACATTAAGCATATGAATTAGCTATGGAATTCATCTAACTACAGCAAGATATGAATAAAACTCATCTACAGCAATATCTAATCTAAAACATGTATCAAAGATTACTTGAAAAGAACATAAAGAAAGAGTGTACTAGTTTGGCAAAGGGGGCCTCCAATGCTTCACTGGTACACTTGAGTTTTCTCAGCTAAGAAAGAGCTCCAGCAGCATTCACATCATCATATCATAGGCATTATCAAGAACAAAATGCAGAACTGATCTCAAGATTGCAAATTCCAGAGTTTCTTCATTCACATTCAAGGTTGTCATACTAGTCTATGCTTAAGAGTATTTATACAAGAGTTTCAAAACTAAAAATGCTAATAAATATCCTAAACATCATGATTAGATCCATAATATATTCTAGTAAGGTCTTATTCCCCCTTCAGATCCACAATATATGGCCAAATCCCACGAAAATCCAAAATTGTACATAATTTAAGGCTAAAACAGGGTATTCTCTACTGAAGTGGCCCTGTTTGACTAGCGTTGACCATACACCTGGAAGGCTCAAATATTGAATTTGATAGCTCATTATCCATCCTTGTACATCATGGATCACGACCCAAGTCTTAGATTTCGCCAGGTGTCCTACAAGTACACGAACCTAGGAGCAATTACGAGATTTAGTCAAATCCTGTAATTTCTAATAAATTTTCAATTTTAATGCCAAAATTTAGAAAACTCAATTCTTAAGCTAAAGAATGATAAATATACCTTGCATGAGTTGTTTTATGGAAAATATGGAATGAAATGAAGGAAAAATGGATGGATATAGAGGCAAAAGTGTAGTTTATAGAGTAAAAAGGAAGCATAAAAATGTACTCAACAAACACTACCTACGATACCCATTCGAATTTCCCTTTTGCCCATGCATATTGACTCTCACATTCCCCAATGTTGATTTTACTCATCCACCATAATCTCATAACTATGGGATGTGACTTTTCACACCAACCCTCTTACATATGTTTAATTATTGGCTTTGTGAACACTCAAAAGGAAAATAGAAGGTTATACACAATAAAAATTTAAGGAAGGTGGGTTGGGATTAATACACATGAATAATTCCCCCTCAGGTCCCCTCTTAGAGCCTCCCCTATCTTGTGGAAACTTAGCCTCCCATTACTTCGTTTGTGTCCATATGCAATTGGTGTTACATTTTATTTTATCATTATGATATACAATGTTTACATATTGCATAGTCGATCCCATGTCCATTCATTGTATTTCCATTACATATCGCTAATTTGGAGATTAAAAAAAAGGATGTTACATTCCCCTCCCCCTACAATTTACAACATCCTCGGTGCATAACACCATGTCGGTATACATGTATAGAATTTTACATCATAATACTTGATACTTTTTCAAGTTCACAACTCCTGCAAAAAATCCAACCAATAATCTCTCATTACTCACAACCTACACAACCCAAGGAAGTTTACCCCCTTCTCTGCATCGCAGTCTCTTGGGATGTACCAATTCCCTTCCAAGGCTCCAGTATAGATCAGACAAGAAGTATCTAATATCTAGTTCCATGAACTCCAACTACCAAAACGAAGCCTTTCACACTTATATACAAATGTAAATTTAGTTATCTTCAAAATTTGCAAGACTTTTGTGGGTACTCTTCCCGCACGGTCTCCTCATGATCCCAAGTGGCATCTTCAGGACCATATCAATTCCACTAGACCTTTACCAGGTCGATGGATTTGTTCCTGAGCACCTTGACTTTCCAGTCTAGGATGTGCACTAGCTCCACCTGAAAGTCTCCTCGTGCTCCACCTAGATCACAATCCAAGCAATCATGTGGTAAGGATCATGCACATATTTCTTCAATAAAGACACATGAAACACATTATGAATTCTCGTGGATACATGAAATGAAAGCATGTATTTTTTTGGGCCTATCTTTTCTAGAACTTAAAATGGACTACAGTATCATGCTTCCAACTTTGGGAAACTTTCCAATCTTAGTGAGCTCCTTTTTTCCTTTACTTTTAAAAACACATGCTCACCCACTTTGAATTCCCTATATGTCCTACTTTAATATACATAACTATTTTTCCTATCATGTGCAGCCTTTTTAATTATACCTAATATTTACCATATGTTCTTCCATGTCCTTTCGCAATTATGTTCCAATAACCACTTTGTATGTTGGGTTATCCCAGCTCACTAGCATGTTACATTTCCTTCCATACAAGGATTCAAATGGGTTCATATTTAATGATGTTGGATACCCATTATTATAATTAAACTCAACTATATGAAGGAAGTCTTACCACTTGGAAGGTTTTTCCATTACATACATCCTCAACATATCTTCAATTATCCTGTTAGTCCTCTTTGTCTGCCTATCTGATTCTGGGTGATATGTTGTACTAGAATTCAAGTTAGTCCCAAATCCCTTAAACAACATCCCCTTCCAAAAGTTGGAAGTGAACTTGGGATCTCTATCTGACACTATTTCCTTACGCACACCATGTAGCCTAGCAATTTCCTTCATATAAATCTTGATGATGTGGATTGCCTTGTGAGTCATTTTCACCGGTATAAAATGTGCATCCTTTATAATTTTGTCCACAACTACCATAATGGAATCATGATTCCTTGTTGTTCTTGGAAACTTGGTGATAAAATATATTGTAACTACCTCCCATTTCCATTCAAGGATGGGAAAAGGCGGTGAAAATCCTACTGGATGCCTATGTTTAGTCTTCACCTTTTAACATTCCATGTACCTGACTATGTAATCAACCACATCCTTCTTCATTCCAGGATAAAATATTGGCTTCTTGTTGCTTCAATTTTCCTCTGGTACCTTGGATGACCAACATATGGTACATTGTGCATTTCTTTTAGCACTATATTTCTCAATGCATGAGTGTTAGGTACATAAAATTTGTCCTTCAACAAGAGGATTCAATCCTCTTCCAACTTGTATTCTTTAAACTTCAGTGGTATATTTTCTTGTTGTGAGCCTTTTGTAACATGTGCATAATGTTGATCTAATGTTACAACATATAAAATTCTACTTTTTAAATATGAAAAATACATGTTAATGGTTGTATCATCTATTTCATGCACCCTCATGTTAAGTGCATCAAACACTTTATTCTCTTTCCCCTTGATATATTTGATGTCGAAATCATATTCACTAAGAAATTGAAACCATCTATTTTGTCTAGCATTTAGCGTTGGATGCTTGAACAAGTGTTTGAGACCGCTATGATCTGTCTTTTGCTAAAACTTTATTCCCATCATATAATGCCTCCACATTTTTAAGTCATAAACTATGGTTTCCAAATCCAAATCATGGGTAGCATAATTTCTTTCATGCTCCTTAATCTTCCTTGACTCATAACTATGACCTGCACATTCTACATAAGGACTCCCCCAATCCCTTCCTTGCATGAATAAATGCATACAAAAAAATCTTAATTTGGATCTACAAACTTTAGAATAGGTGCACTAGTGATCCAAGAAGAAATCGGTGGTCACCCACCTATTCCACTGACTCAAAACAGGGGTTTCCACCTTGGAATTTTTTCTACAACTTTTCGGGTCCTAAACTTTTGGGGTTTTTTGAGGCCCTAAACATCGTTTTTTGGTCTCTCCATAGTCACATTGTATGCTTTAGCCTGATTGTGATGGAAAAATGTGTATTCATCGGATAGACATTTCCAACGAGTTATCGTGCACCCCGAACAAAGATCGTATGCAAACGTTACGCCTTGGGAAGTTGACGTATTGATTCAGATTATTTTGAGAACGAAATGAGGGTGGAAATATACTAAGAAAATACACATATATATTTCCAGAGATACAGTAATGCACAATTTTTATTAATGATGAAAATGTACAAAAACTATAAAAATACAGAGTGAATGAACTCGCTAGAATGGTGGAAGCTTATCTCTGAGAAGAGATGTGATGGATACGCTCATTCGCAAGAAGATTATGATGTTTACAATGAGGATATAAAGGATTTTTTAACATAAAGAAAATCCAAAACCCTAACCCCAGAAGATGAAATACCAAAAGGTTTGCAGGCCCCGATGGAGGGTAGAAATAACCTTCTAGCAAATTTAACCATTTTTCCAAAGCATTTGCGTCGATCTGACCTTCAAATATGGGAATATCAAAATTAACTTGTACCTTGAATGGGGTAGTGTCTCTAAAGTGACTGCTTCATGAAGATGTGCTTGTTATTGTCGGTTACCGATGAAGGATTTGGGAAAAAATCTCCAACATCTCATTCATCTGTTGCGCAAGGGCTTCCTTGAGCAACAACTTGATGGGATCTTCTACTCCCTTGTCTCTCTTATCTTCCGCCATGGGAGGTTTCTTGAGTTGGTGAGAGTGATTGTCTTCAAGAAAAAATAGCTTGAGACCCAACTCTTTATACATTGACCTCGTCGGGGACATGCATTAAGAAACGAAAAGGAGTATCCTGCTCTGATACCAATGATCTGGATTATTTTGAGAAGGAAATGAAGGTGGAAATATACTAATAAAATACATAGATATATTTCCAGAAACACGGATATACAGTAATGCATAATTTTTAGTAATGATGGAAATGTACAAAAACTGTAAAAACACAGAGTGAATGAACTCGCTAGAATGTTGGCAACTTATCTATGAGAAGAGATGTGATGGCTACTATAATTTGCAAGAAGATGATTATGTTTACAATGAGGCTCTAAATTTATTTTTAACATGAAGAAAATCCAAAACCCTAGCCCTGAAAGATGAAACTCCAAAAGGTTTGCAGGCCCCGATGAGGGGTAGCTGATACGTCAACTTCCCAAGGGCGTAACTTTTGCATACGATCTTCGTTTGGGGCTCACGATAGCTCATTGGAAAGGTCTATTCAAGGAATACACATTTTTTCATCACACTCTGGCTAATACCAAGAGTGTGACTGTGGCAGGCCCAAAAAATGTTGTTTAGAGCCTCAAAACAACTCTTAAAGTTTAGGACCTGAAAATATGTAGAAAACTGCCAAGGTGGAAACCCCTGTTTTTAGCCAACGAAATAGGTGCGCGGCCACCAATTTCTTATTGGATAATTCCTCCCCCCTTAGGAAGCAATGGTCTCCATTGCATCAAGTCCCTGGAAATATTTTGTTGAATCTTAACCTCGGTGAGCCGCTTGCCTTGTTGAAGAAGTTGTCATGTTTAGCTTAGTGAAGGTTGTTATGAACCTGTTTTTGGCAGTGTTGGATCCATTTAACTAATCTAGCTACATGATCTTCCTAAATGTAGGAGGAATTTGTCAGAGAAGATGCAACATGAATAACATGAAGGAATTTTTTATAACTTGGTTTGACTAGACAATGTGGAGGCACCACCGTAGGTGAAGTAGGAATACCTTGGTGCTATTCTACAATATTTTTTATCTTCTTCTGGGGGATAGAATGGTCTTAGATCGAGGATAATATGGTTTTAATTTCCTTCTCATCTGACCAAATTGTGAAGAGGATAAACTTTTCAATATGAGAGATTACTTTGCGGCATTGTTTTTTTGGGACAATAATCAGAACTACCTCTAATATCATGTGGAGAAGACCCCCTAGAGTAACAATGATGCTATAGGGTTGAGACTCATAAATAACATAATGATTCCACATATATGGATACCTAATAGAACATCACAGACTTCCAGTGGGGAAACATCACAAAGTACCTCATCCTTGAAGGGCTCGATGTCGTATGACAGGTGATACTATTGGATGACATGAAGATCTCATCCCTGACGAAGCGATTTGATGTTGGATGGTTGTGGGTGTGGTATTTTCATCAAATCCAACTGCTTGACGACCTCTGCTAATATGAGGTTCTTCTGGCTTCTACTATCAACAATAAAATTTTGTGGGGTACCCTTCACCCAAATCTATGAATGGAAAAGGCGCTCCCCCTCCTCAGGATCCTCTGGTTGGATTATTGTAGTCGTGGTAGTAGTAGTGGGTTATGCATCAATTATCTATCTCTTTTTATTATTGTTTGAGCTTGGATACTAATAATTGTTTCAAGCAACATTCATTAGTGTTGTGCCAAGGGATTTTGTGGAAGCCGCACCACTTCCCAGTGTCCCTCTTCGTCTTCTTATTTCTCTTATTTTCCTGCAGCTTAGACCGGTTGTCTTAAGGTTGGCTATTTTTTGGATTAGGGATGCATTTACCATACTTTGGTTGTTGCGGATTTGCAGACCCAAATTCCTGTTTGTTCTCGTGCTTAAATTTCTACTCAATTTTGATACCATATCGATAAGCTTCTCCCAGTGATGAGATGTCCAGAAAATCCATTTTGGTTTGGATGTACTTGTGTAGAGCCCCGTGGTATTTTGGAACCACATGTCATTCAGAGTATTTGATACCCAGCTTGTTGCACAAGATATGAAAGGTATTTGTGAACTCTGGCATTGTTTGGCCCCTCTCTTGATGAAACGTGATCCATCTCATGTATTGGTCATCATAGTTTCCCACATAGTAATATTTCTCCTTGACCGCATCCATAAAAAAATCCCAAGTGGGATTGGCCCCAAATATTCCAGACTCCTCTGTGGATTTTTTCTCCCAATAAGTTTCCCACCAATGTTTGACATGGGGGAGATCCTTAAGGAGTGCAAAGGTGATATTTTATTTGTTGGAAAAATTGTGAACATTGAAATAACCTTCTAGCAAATTTAACCACTTTTCCTAAGAATCTGCATTGATATGACCTTCAAATATGGGAATATCAAAATTAACTTGTACGTTGAATAGGGAAGCATCTCCAAAGCGACTGCTTGATGAAGATGAGCCTGTTATTATCGCCAATTGTTGAATGATTTGGGAAAAATTATCCAACATCTCATTCCTCTATTGTGTGATGGATTCTGCGAGCAACAACTTCATGGGATCTTCTGCTCCCTCATCTCTCTTCTCTTCCACCATGGGAGATCGCTTGGGTTGGCGAGAGCATTTGTCCTCAAGAGAAACTAGCTCGAGACCCAACTCTCTATACACTAACCTCGTAGGGGACATGCACTAAGAAACGAAAATAAGTAGTCTGCTCTAATACCACTAATCTAGATTATTTTGAGAATGAAATGAAGGCGGAAATATACTAAGAAAATACATATATATATTTCCAGAAACACATATATACAGTAATGCACAATTTTTATTAATGACGAAAAAGTACAAAAACTGTAAAAATACAAAGTGAATGAACTTGCTAGAATGGTGGAATCTTATCTTTGAGAATATATGTGATGTCTACTCTCATTCGCAAGAATATGATGATGTTTACAATGAGGCTCTAAAGGCCTTTTTAGCATAAAGAAAATCCAAAACCCTAACCTTGAAAGATGAAATGCCAAAAGGTTTGTGGGCCCCGATGGGAGGTAGTTGATATGTCAACTTCCCAAGTGTATATTTAACCTTGTACAATTATTTACTGCAAACAGATCTTCAGTAAAAGAAGAGAAAATATACAATGAAAAATACACACATTACACAAAGATTTTTTCCCTCAAAACCCAAACCGGGAAAACCAACATATTCTATATCCATTCACATCATGCATTGTTTACAATACAATATGCATTTAGGATCCAACGACATCCAAAAACCTAACTCGATTACTTGGATTATTCAACAACCCTAATTCCTTAACCGGAAATAGAAAACCATCTGCAAAAAACCATATGCCGAAAAACCACCCAACAATGGACATGAAAATCGAGGCGACACAAAAAAAAATGAAAAAACGGTGACACGTTTCCCACACTCTGGAATATCATACAAATATATTGGTTAAACGGAGCCAACCCTTCCAACAATAGGTTCATAACAGTCATCACCAAGCTAATCAAGACAACTTCTTCAGCAAGGCAAGTGACTCACCAAGCTTAGGATTTAGCAAAATCTTCCCCAGGGACTTGACACAATGAAGACCATTGCTTTCTAAGGGGGGAAGAATGATATAGGAAGAAATTGATGTCCACCCACCTATTTCGCTGGCTCAAAACAAGGGTTTCCACCTTGGCGGTTTTTCTACATATTTTTGGGTCCTAAACTTCCGGGGTCGTTTTGAGGCCCTAAAAAACGTTTTTTGGGCCCACCAATGTCACACTATAGGATTTAGCCAAATTTTGATAGAATAATGTGTATTCCTTGGATATGCCTTTCCAGCGAGCTATCGTGCACCCTAAACGGAGATCATATGAAAAAGTTACGACCTTGGGAAGTTGACGTATCAACTAATCCCCATCGGGGCCCATAAACCTTTTGGCGTTTCATCTCCTGGGGTTATGGTTTTGGATTTTATTTATCTTAAAAATGTCTTTAGATCATTATTGTAAGAATCATCATATTCCTGTGAATGAGCATAGGCATCACATCTCTTCTCAAAGATAAGCTACCACCATTCTAGCGAGTTTATTCACTCTATATTTTTAGAGTTTCTATACATTTTTGTCATTAATAAATATTGTGCATTAATGTATCTCTTTGTTTTTGGCAGTATATATGTGTATTTTCTTATTATATTCCCTCCTTCATTTGACTCTCAAAATAATCTGTATCAGTTGCATCAGTGTAGGCTACTGCTTTTTGTTTCTTAGTGCATGTCCCCGACGAGGTCAGGGTATAGAGAGTTGGGTCTCAAGCTAGTTTCTCTTGAGGAAAACTGCTCTCGCCAAAGAAAGTGACCTCCCATGGAGGAAGAAAAGAGGAATGAGGGAGAATAAGATCCCATCAATCTATTTCTCACGGAATCCCTCACACAACAAAGGAACGAGATGTTGGAGAATTTTGCCCAAATCCTTCAATGATTGTTGACAATAGCAAGTGTGTCTTCGTCAAGCAGTCACTTTGGAGACACTGCTCCATTTAGGGTACAAGTTAATTTTGATATTCCTGTATTTGAAGGTTAGATAAATGCAGATGCTTTGTAAAACTAGTTAAATTTGCTAGAAGGTTATTTATTTGTTCACAATTTTTCCAACAGAGAAAAAATCACCTTTGCGCTCCTTAAGGATCTCCCCCATGTCAAACATTGGTGGGAAACTTACTGGGAGAAAAATTCCATAGAGGAGTCTAAAATATTTGGGGTCAATCCCACTTGGGATTTTTTTATGGATGCAGTCAAGGACCAGTATTACCCTGTGGGAAACTATGATGACTAGTGCATGATATGGACTATGATGCATCAAGAGAGGGATCAAACAATGTCGGAGATCACAAATACCTTTCATACCTTGCACACCAAGATGGGTATCAAAGATTATGAATGACATCTGGTTTTAAAATACTATGGGGCTCTACATAGGTACATCTAAACCAAAATGGAATTTCTGGACATCTCATCACTGGAAGAAACTTATCAATATGTTGTCAAAATTGAGCAGAAATTTAAGCACAAGAACAAGCGGGAATTTGGGTCTTCAAATCTACAACAACCAAATTATGGTAAAGGAAACCCTAATCCACATAATATTTAACCTCAAGACAACCAGTCCAAGCCGCGAGAAAAGAAGAGAAACAAGAAGAAGAAGAGGGACATTGAGAAGTGGTGTGACTTCCATAAAATCCCTTGACACAACACCAATGAATGTCACTCAAAATAGTCATTGGTAGTTGAGCTCAAAGAAACAGAATCGAGCCCTAAACCGAACTCTAATTCAAAAAATAATAAAAAGAGACGGATAGTTGATGCATAACCCATTTCTATTGTCATGACTACAACAAACCAACTAGAAGAACCAGAGGATCCAAATTAGGGGGAGCGCCTTTTCCATTCACAGATGTCGGTGAAGGGGACGTTGATGCATTGTATTGTAGATAGAGGAAGCTAGAATAACTTCATCTCAATAGACGTTGTCAAGCAGTTAGATTTACCGACAACACCACACCCGCAACCATACAACATCGTATGGCTTCGTCGGGGACAAGATATTTGTGTCAACCAACAGTGTTGTTTGTCATACGACATCAATCCCTTCAAGGATGAGGTATTGTGTGATGTTTCCCCACTAGAATTATGTGATGTTCTATTAGGTAGACATATATGTGGAAATGTCATGTTGGTTATGAGTCTCGAACTTATAGCGTCATTGTTACTCTGGGGGGTCATCTCTACAGGATACCAGAGGTAGTTCTGACTACTATCTCGAAAAAACAGTGTCACATAGTAATCTCTCATACTGCAAAGTTTATCCTCTTCACAATATGGTTAGAAGATAAGGACACCACAACCATTATAGCCTCTGCCCAAGACCCTTTTATCTAATAGAATCATATCACCAAGACTGTACAAGAGCACCAAGATATTCGTATTGTACCTACGGGGGTGCCTCCACACTGCCCAGCTAAACCAAGTTATAATAAATCCCTTCATGTTATTCATATTTCATATTCACCGATATAGTCCTCCCACACTCATACAAATCATGAAACTAGATTGGTTAAACAGATCCAACCCCTCCAACAATATGTTCATAACAACCTTCAATAAGCTAATCAAGACAACTTCTTCAGCAAGGCAAGCAACTCACCAAGGTTCAAATACAACAAAATATTCTATAGGGACTTGAAGCAATGGATACCATTTCTTCCTAATGGGGGAAGAATGATCTAGGAGGAAATTAATGGCCACCCACCTATTTGACTGGCTCGAAACAGGGGTTTCCACCTTGGCAGTTTTTCTACAAATTTTTGGGTCCTAAACGTTCAGGGTCGTTTTGAGGCCCTAAACAATGTTTTTTGGGCCCGTCATAGTCACATTACTAGATTTATCCATAGTGTGATGAAAAAATGTGTAGTCCTCAAATAGACCTTTCCAATGATCTATCGTGTGCCCCAAACATAGATCGCATGCAAAAGTTATTCCATTGGGAAGTTGACATATCAACTACACCCGATCGGGGCCCGCAAAACTTTTGGTGTTTCATCTTTCAGGGTTAGGTTTTTGTATGTTATTTATGTTAAAAAGGCCTCTAGAGCCTCATTGTAAACATCATCATCATCATCTTCTTGTGAATGAGTGTAGCCATCACATCTCTTCTCATAGATAAGCTTCCACCATTCTAGCGAGTCACTCACTCTGTAATTTTACAGTTTCTGTACATTTATCTCATTAATAAAAATTGTGCATTATTGTATCTTTGTGTTTATTGAAATATCTCTTTATATTTAATTGTTCTATATCTACCTTCATTTTGTTCTCAAAATAATCCAGATCAACTAGTCAACAATTCCTTCAAATGTTGGAAATTTCCCTCTCATTTGGTGGTCCATTCAAACTGTGTTCCCTTATTCAACAATGAAGTGATTGGATGTGAAACCTTGGAGAATCCTTTAATGAATATCTTATAATATCTATCTAATCCCATAAAGGATCTCACTTTTGAAACATTCTTTGGCGCTAGCCAACTTTTGAATGCTTCAATATTCTCATGGTCCACTATTATGCCCTCCTATGAGACGATGTGGCCCAAATAATGGATTTATCTTTGATAGAAAGTGAACTTGCTTAAATTGGCATACAATTGGTGCTCTCTCAACACCTATAGCACCATATTCAAATGTTTCTCATGCTCCTCCTTTGTCTTGGAGTAGATAAGAATATCATCCAATAAGACAATGGAAAATTTGTCTAGGTAATCCCTGAACACTCCATTCATTAGACACATAAAAGTAGTTGGTGCATTTTTCAAACCAAATGGAACCACCACAAACTCATAATGGCCATACCTTGTCTTGAGCATTTTATTTCTAGTTTCTTATTCTTTGATTCTTACTTGATGATAAATTGATCTCAAGTCAATCTTGGAAAATATATTTGCTCCTTTCAGTTGATCAAAAACATCATCAACCCACGGTAGAGGGTACATGTTATTTATGGTAACCTTATTAATCTTTCTGAATTCAATACACAACCTTTGAGTTCCATCCTTTTTCTTAACGAAAATCATCGGGGCACCCCAAGGTGAGACACTCATGCATATGTACCCCTTCTTAAGCATTTTTTCTAGCCACATTTGCAACCCTTTCATCTCTGGTGTGCTCATTCTATAAGGAGTTTTGGACACTTGGGAAACTCCAATAATTAAGTCAATAGAGAAATCAATATCTATATTTGGTGGTAATCCTGAAAATTCCCAAAACACATATTCATAATCCCTCAATATTGGATAGTCTTCAAGACTTGGTTCCTTATAGTTTGTTGGCTCTTCCATATGAGTTGCATATATCTGGAACCCTTTTCTAAAACTTATTTTTAGTAGCAATGTTGAAATCTCTCTAATAGATATAGGTCTTTTGATACCTTACACCACCCTTGAATTCCCTTCATCATCAAGGCATGTGAAAACCTTGTTGTAACAATCTAGAATAACACGATGTTTATCCAACCAATCCATACTAATTAAGCAATAATATGACCCAAGTGGTATGGTATTCAAATTTTTCTTATTGCTAACTCCATTCATGTTTACTGGGAAATCCTTGACAAGTTCATTGATTTTCCTCTTGGTTATAATGGCTAACTGAACCAACTAAGACTTTTCATGCTTGCATCTATTCAATTTAAACCTTTCAACTATTTTTGGATCAATATATCTATGACTAGCTCCATAATCAATCAAAATAGTTGTGGGTAAATTATCAATCTTGCCTTCTACCTCAATCATGTGGGGTTGGTAGTGTTCTTGTCTATTGTCCAAAGATGCATAAATCCTTGGCATGCTTCTACCGCTTCATCCACTATATCATCTTCTTGAATGTTATGCACAAACCTCATTCTATCTCCCTTTTCAGGACAATCTTTATATAAGTGGTCTCCTTCACATCCCCAACACTTTATGGGATGTTGTCTTGTTATTTTCGCAAAGGAATCTGTCATTTTATGTTCACCCTGTGATGTTTTTCCTTATTGATATTCTTGAAAGATGTTCCGGACAAATGGTCGTTTGAATACTTTCTTCCTCTGACCCATATTGCATTTCTTTTTGTCATCCCAAGAGTTTTGAAAAGTTGGTCTTCTTTTTCTCAGTTAATAAAGATACTTAGCTTTTATTATGACTTATTCCAAGGTCTTGGATGCATCAAAATGAATTTTATCATTGTAAAAAGAACGTATCCCACTAACAGTGTCTCATCCTTCATTCGAAACTTGGGAGCTAGGGTTTGACAGTCGTGGCCACAACAGAGAGTAGCATGAGAAATAAAAGGGGGGGCAAGGGAACCCCATCATACAAACAGGTAGTGGTGGACAAAGGCAAAGGGCCAAGCAGTGAAGTTTTCAAGGCACCAGTGACAGGATCCTCGGGATCAGACCCAGGGAAGCATCAGGAGAGAATTCAGGACAAAAATGAGACCATGGTGGAAGTCGCTAAGGAAACTCGGAATGAGGCACAAGAGACCGCAAAGACTACCGGGACGGAGGGACGCAACCCATGCAAACCCAAAACAGCAATGATACCTAAGGTGGTACTGGAGGACCCGCAAACATAACTCTATAGGGACCAGATGAAGATGCATGTGCTCATATGTAAATTCATGGGGTTATGGCCCACAGAAAGAACCCTGCACAACTGGATTAAATATCACTAGAAGCCAAATGGAGAAGTGGAGCTCCACCTCGGCTCGAAGGGTTTCTTCACAGCAGTCTTTATTAACCTGGAGGACAGGGATAGATTCTTCAAGGGAGGTCCATACTTCCACGCCTCAGGAGAACTCTACATGCAACCCTGGAAAGAAAAATTTTCCCCGGAGAAAGAAACTTTCAAAAAGGTACCAGTCTGGCTTAGATTCTATTCCCTACCCCTAGACCATTGGTTTCCCTCTACCTTTGAAGCAATAGGAAATAAACTGGGGAAATATGTGAAGACCTCAGAAGCCACCCTAAAAGTAATATATACATCGTATGAAACAATATGCATAGAGATGGATGTTTCAGGAGCACTCCCAGAAGCCATAAGTCTGGAATTCAAGGATGAGGAATGGATCCAAAACATAGATTATGAACAGATCCCCTTTAGATGTAGAATATGCCATGAGCATGGAAATTTGATCAGAGAGTGCCCTCTAAACAAAAAGCAGGAAGTGACAAATCCAAAAACACAGCAAGATGAGGAAGGGTTTATAACCTTGAACCCTAGGAACAAAGAAAATAGAAAGAAAAATAAAACCTCGGCAAGAAACATCCAGGAGACTCGGAATACAATGGAAGGAAGGGACCAAACAAACAAAGGGAATGTAGAAGACAAGGACTTGGAAAAATTTCCAAAAGTCAAAGACCAAGCAACAAAAGAGCCCACCCAACAGCCAAACAATACAATAGCTCAGGGGAGTTGCACAACCCTGATGGATGGAGAAACAAAAGATGACAACACTACCATGCAAGATGTAGAGGGGGATGCAGAAATGACCCCGAGCGAAGTAGGAACAGAAGACCCCGATCTCAAATACTTGGTGGAAAGGGAAGGAATAGACCTTTCGCACATATTAGAACAATGGAAAAGGAAGGGAGTCGACAATGTACCCATAGAGCAACTCGACCGCATCTAATACCTGTTCCTCCTACGGGAGGAAGCCAAAGCTAGAGGACAAAAATGCACACATGGGGAGATAGGTCACCTAGGAGTGAAAGCCGATGAGGGACAATCAGAGCTATCACCCAAACAGATGAGGAGGAAAAAAGGCAAGAAATCAAACAGCGTAACACTACAGGAGCTGGGAGCGCTAATGATAAACTCAGGTAAGATCAAGAAACTCTTTCCCCACTCTCCCCCACATGTTTAAATGAAGGTTATAACTTGGAATATAAGAGGCCTAAACATCCCATGAAAACCAAGAATCCTTAGGAATAAACTAAAGTAGGAGCAACCAGATCTTTGTTTTATTCAAGAGACTAAATGTACTACAAACAGAATGGAGTCAATCAGTAAACAACACTGGTGCAAGTACAATATGGTAGCCATTGAAGACCACCAAAGGTTAGGTGGCATACTCACTTTGTGGAACCCACAAATCCTAAATTTAATAGCAGCCGAAGTAACCAGGTACACCCTAATGGTGCGCATGCAAATCATAGGAAACACTGAGGATATTCTATGCACAAATGTGTATGGGCCCCATGGGCCAGAGGAAAACAAAGGAATGATCTGAGACCTAGAAGATATAAAAGGCAGAGCCACCAACGTCCATTGGATCCTGGCAGGGGACTTCAACATTATCACCTCCCTTGCGGAAAAGAAGGGTGGTATGAGAAGATTGGATCGGGATGAAAAGGAGTATTCAAATTTTATAGACAGAGCGGAGATGGTATATCTCCAAACTAAGAATGGCCAATTCACCTAGAACAATAAACGGATGAACCAGTTCCAGGTAGCCACAAGACTCAACCGATTCCTTATATCGGAGTCAATCATTATGAAGGGGCTAACCTTAGATTGAAAACTTCCTACCATGGGGTGGATCTGATCACTGGCTAGTGCAACTGGAAGAAGGCTTCCATACAACACCTAAGAAGAGACCCTTCAGATTTTAGAAATTCTGGATTGATCACCCGACTTTTAAGGAAAAAATCAAACAGTGGTGGCGGGAGGAGAAACCGGAGAAAGGGACTAGGATGTTCAAACTACACAAGAAACTTAAATACATCAAAAATAAACTTAAGGTTTGGAACAAGGATATCTTCGGGAATATAAACACAAAGAAAAACAACCTCATAGAAAAAATGAAAAAGCTCCAAGAAAATTGCATGCGGGAAGGCTATACGGAGGACTGGAAAAAATAAGAGATCCAAATGACCCAAGAGTGGGAGGCGCGATGCCAGTAGGAGGAAACACTATGGAGTCAAAAGTCCCACATCTGATGGCTAAAGGAAGGAGAGTAGAACACCAAGTTCTTCCATAAAAAAACCATGGCCAGAAGATCCCACAACAAAATCCTGAAGATCAAGGACCAGGATGGAATCGAGCGTGAGTCACATCAGGAGATCGAAAGAGCTACGGTTAGACACTTCCACGGGATAGCGCAAGAACCGCATCAAGACAGATCGGAGGCCATTCAGAGGATAACCCAACATATTCCACTCCTGGTTACCGAGGAACAAAACATATTCCAGAACAAACCTATCGCCATGGAAGAGGTTGACCAAGCTCTCCAAGAAATGCCAAGTGGGAAAGCTCCAGGTCCAGACGGCTTCACTGTGGAGTTCTTCAAAGCCTGTTGGGAAATCATCAAACATGACATATATGAGGTAGTAGAGGACTCTAGAAGGTCTGCCTCAAACCTTACAGCACTAAACGCAACCATGATCACCCTAATCTCCAAAGAAAATGAAGCCAAAACCCCAGATCGGTATAGACCCATAGCACTTTGTAATGTGATCTACAAGATCATCTCCAAAATCATAGAAAATAGATTGAAACCCCTCCTACCTTCACTGATCTCGCAAGAACAAGCAGGTTTCGTGGAAGGTAGACAAATTATGGACAACATCATCTAGGCCCATGAGATCATTCACACCTTAAAACTTCAGAAGACAGGGGGAATGATAATACAACTGGACCTAGCAAAAGCTTATGACAAAATTAGTTGGAATTATATGATCAAGACCTTGGAAGCCTTTGGTTTTACCCAGCACTGGATCAGTTGGATTGCCAATTTAGTATCCACAACAAGCTACTCGCTACTAATAAATTGAGCCCCAGCCAAACCTTTCTAGCCCACGAGAGGGATCGGACAAGGAGACTCGTTGTCTCCCTTCCTATTCATTCTGATGATGGAAGGTGTTGGAGCCACCTTTCTTAACCGGTTTAAATGTAATTCTTAAAATCAAAGGTTGGCCTTTAAGTTGTCTTTTACTTCGTGACCTTTACCCACTGAAAAATCAGTAGTCCCGACATGCAAAGTAGTGATGGTCGTTATACTCCTAAGTCACTACTTTTTAATTGATTAAATGAAATTTTCACTTTTTGTACCTCGGGATATCGTGCTTCGGGAGTTACAAGTCACATGGTTTACAAGCCCCGATGCGCGAAACCATGAAAAGGTTTTAAAATCTTACCTCGGGTTAAAGTCGGGAGTAAAGTTACTTAAACCCTAGTCAAGTTCTATTGGGGTTTCACGTCTCGGTGTTTTCTCTCTCCAAAATCCTTACCGTCATAACTCCGATAGGCGAAATCGCGAGACATTTGCACAAGTTACTCGGGTTAGTGTCAGGGGTGAATAGTTTTAACCATAGTAAAACTTTGTCAAGATTTCACGACTCGGCATACACTCTTCCAAGAAACTATACCTTCATAGCCCCGAGTCGCGAAGTCGTGACATTAATTAAACATGATTAATTAAACACTTAATATGGATTACGTTTTTGCTTAACTAGATCGCGTCATCGCGATCTCGGGTTTTAGGGGCTCGAAGGGTAGGAGTGAAATCTCTCGATACGGTGAACATCGAAAGGGTGATTAAAGTTTAAATAAAACCTAATTAAAGAAGCTAAGCCAGATTAATCAATGCATTAATACAAATATTAACACGCACCATCTACGGGATAAATTTAAATGTTTTGCGCCAACTTGTGTCACGACCCATCAAAATTTATGGCATTTATTTGAAATGAGTTGAAGCGACAATAAAAGATATTGTTTTTATTGCTCAAATATTTCTCTAAAAATGATTTGACCGTTCTGTTCATAAGGACATCGGGGTTTTAAATGGTCGAAATATAGAGTTCTTTCTCTCATTGTTTCAAATTTCATTTATATCTTGCGCAAAGAAGCTTTTCTCATCAGGCTAATTTCTGTATGTATACACATTTTTACTATAGGAGAACTAAGTCAGAGTCCTCTATCATGGCCCCATGAAAAGCATCCAAGGCGATTGCTGAGAGTTCAGGACAAGGCTCAGATAATGTTTCTGATACTTCACCCCGAAGTATTGATTCTATCAGAACCTGGTCATACGTCTCCGAGGTTTTGCAGTCCGAATTGGTGAACTGCTCAGACGATTCCAGTGATAATGAGAGGGACGACTTGGACACCAAATACAAGATCGTCCTTCAAACAGAAATGTATAAGATATCGGCCAGGCCACGACTCCTTCCCTACTCTGATATGATCCGATGGGCACTAGATCATGTAGATATCTCGACCAGAACTATTATCAGCGAGCAGAAGGTGACCGTTGGGACCTTTAGACCAGAACATTTGCAGGCGATGTATTGATTGTCGCCCACACCAAACTTCTCACACAATGCTAAGTTTCTGGAAGATTTTAAGTGAAAGGAATGCGAGCAATAGGATAGAAACTTGTCTGATCTGATCAAGGATTGGGTCTCGCACCCCGCAAAGTTCAGGGCGGACGGTAACGGAGTTTATTCAATCTCTTCTTTGGAACTGCAATTCAAATACATAGCAATGATGACTTGTAGATTGTATGGGAAGGAGGACACCACACATTTCTTTCTCCCGTGGGTGCCTCTGATTCATACAGTCGCTGAAGGTTGTTCCTTCGACTGGGAAAACCTGTTGTCAGACAGTCTAACTAGTCAGATTACAGAATATCGGACGCAGAGGGAGAATGGGAAGGATGCTTCATTCTTTATGTCTGCATACATCATGGACATCATTTGTTTCATGACGCCTTTTCCCTTAATGAGATGGATGTAGACTCCATCTGATGCTGAGCCTATCCATGTCTACCATACAAAACTTTGGGAGGATAAGGCCACAGACTTCATATATGATATTTCCAATTGGGTAATGGTGCCGATGCATGTCACCATCTTCGGTAATCCACCGCCCAGGATTTGAGATAGCATCATGGCCAACTTGAGCAGCGTGGCCGACTGGTACGTAGAGGCAGAATTTTCATACATCATGGTTTTCAGCGCCTCTGTTCCTCCATATGCTCTACCACTATTTATACCAAATAGGTTGGTTTGTCGTGAAATCGCTAGGCAAACCGTGAGTGGTGGCATAAGAAAAGAGATTAAAGGATTTTCGAAAAAGGTATGGCCAACCTTCCCCATTCATTTGAATACCTATTCTTTATTAGATTTCAGACATGCAAAGGCCAAGGCAGCAGCCTTGGAAGATATTAAATTCATCCACATTGAGTTCAAGAAACACGACCCACACAGGGTCGTGAGTAATCACATGGCTAGTTGTGGCCTTAAAAGATATGAACACGAGAATTAATCTCATGATGATATTTTCCGAGGTGCGAGATCTTATGCAGAGGTCTTGAGTCGGATACAAGCCCTATCGCCCGAAGAGATGGTCGATTTTTTCAAATTCCAGGAACACCGACGGAGTTGCCTTCCCCCAGTCTTACAAGGTAAGAACCCGAAGACCACAGATGTACAGCAAACAGAAGCCAAGGGCTCCAAAGATTTATCACCTGACCAAGAAGAACATCAGGAAAAGAAGAAGCAAATGGGGGGGCCTAAACAGGAAGTGGAGACCCCCAACCCTCCAAGCTAGTCAACCTCGGTTGTTACTCCGGGGAAATCATCCAAGCAGATCGGAAATCCCATCGTTTTTGTTACTCCCCTACAGTCCACAAAGGGGATCCCAGATGTTGGATGGATTTTCGATGAAGAACTATCACCCATAATTGTGGAAGAGTTGCCTCCGAATGAATTTTTGTTCGATAAGAGGAGAAAGGTCGTTGTGAAGCAAGAGATTTATCAAGAAGCAGGCACGGTAGCCAAGAAATTTATAATCTTAGCTGATGGAAAACCATGAAGAAGCAAGAATTTGCAACTCAAATAGCAGGGACATTGGGGGCTTTTGCTACAGCCAACCAATATTCTGTCGAGTCCCTAAAAGATCAGCTAAAGCGGAAAAACCGCTTGATCAAAACTTTGGAAGCTAAACTGGCTACAGCAGAGGCAACTGCCAAAGATCAGGCGAATACAGGTATATAGCAAGCTATGGCAGCTGATCAAAAGTAAATCAAGCAGCTCAAAACCAATCTCCAACAAACACAACAGGTGGCCCAGACCAGCCAATCACAGATAAGCCAGCAAGAAGAATTGATAGAGCAACTACAGACCAAATTAAATTTCGCCAAAAGCCAGGTGATAGATATCGAGATATTTCAATTCCAAGCCATAGAAATCCAAAAAAGAGTATTGGCAGCTCAGCAAGATTTACTTGCTAAGGTGGAAACTATTCAAAACAACTGCCAACTCATTGATCAAGTACTGGAAAACATCTCTTTCAGAGAAAAAGAAGTTGGGGCGGCTCGGGTCGCTTTCCAAGAGGTTGTTATAGCCACGACAAAAAGGGAAACAAGTAGTAGTTTCAGGTTTTCCATCCCAGAGGAGACCCGAGGTAACATCTTTTTGAAGGAATGGGAGCGTAACATATCAAAAGCTAGACAACAAGCTAAAGAGGTAAGAAAATCTTGTGAAGAAACTTTCGTCTTCGTAGATGGGAGTTTGTTGGGTCTCGATAGTGAAAGCCGCACTGGGACACTAGGCTAGATCGATATAGACAAACACCTGCTCAATCTCAAGGAGAACGAGGAGAGAGAGTTGGTTGAAATATCACAGGTAACCCAGACGGATATAGTCCAGGTGGATAAGTGGCTAATAAAACCAAGTGTACAGTTATATTCTTTCAACACCGAAGACCGACTGGTGGGAGGAAAGTTGCCACAATTAGCGAAGGATTGTTACATGTTTGAGGCAAATAATCAAGCAGAATCTTCCAGGTTGATAGCCCAGTTGGTGGAGAGGTGTGTCACTTGCACTAAGCAGGTGAAGGGGAAGGTTTCTGGTATCAAATAATGACAAGTGTCTGCCTATTCTGTTTTTAAAATTCGAAGAGCAAAGAAAGGAAGGTGCTTCATCTACACGAAAGAGGACAAAGACAAAGAATTGGAACGTTTAATCTCCTATTTTGTAATCAAAAACCTCTGAAATGATTGAGATTCTAGCATGTAGAAATTTGTATAAATATGTACATTGAAGAAAGAAATGGGGTTGGACCATTTTTGGTCGATTGTAATAGAGACTCTCTCGTTTGAAAATTAATACAAAGAAATCCGAAGACTCCTGATTCCGTCAAGACTGTGTTATGAGTTCGTTTCCTCTGTGATTTCATATTCAATTTCATTTCGCATATATATGTCTGATGAATGTTTCACTGCAATTTAGTAAAACCTCTACTATGGTGATCAATTTTTAGTCGTCTATATCGTTTACATCTTTTCCTCTGTATCGGCTATTAGCAGGTACAAGACCTGTGACCTTTTAGATCTTCATATTTTATGCTTCGTCAGAGTTCTTCTTATCTTTTTCTTCTTCTATTTACAGGGTGAGATTCTCCCTTGATGGGAGCCTCGCGTTATAGATAGCTTAATATTTTTCTCACATTTCACACACCATTTATTTAAAAGATAACTCAGTTACGGGAAAAGGCCTTTGGTTTGCATTTTATCTTTAACATTAGATTAAAAAGTTATCTTTTATACGATCAAATTGAGACAGCATCTAAAACCTTGAACTCTCCTTTAATTTTTCCTGTTCCTCTATGCTTCTCCCCATTGTAAGTACAGACCCCAGAACAACATCTTTTTGGCACCATTGTCGGGGACCGAAGTTACAAAACCTTTTTCTCTGGGAGAACGACATTTCTTTCAAGTTTCACCCTTTGATAGTGAACAAAGAGTGAACACCCTCTAAAGGATTTTCTTATCTTTCACTTGGCGACTCCACATTTAAATAAGCTGGCATCCAGTCAAAGGAACACCAGACAAAACCCAAAGGGAAAATAGACCACACCTATTTCCGATACCAAAAAAAATTTGAAAGCAAGAGGTTCCCTTAAGCCAACTACTATAGTCTACCAGCTTAAGTACCCATGACCCAAGACCAAGAGTTCTTTTGAACCTTCAATTTCGCACAGTTCCCCTCCTGAAACCATCAATCCAACTTTAGTTAGCTCTGAGGTTAAAAGTGAGATCCATCCAACAACCTCTGTCGTACACAAAGGTAAAAACCCTGCAGTGAATTTATCAATGGTCGATATCTCGCCGACTCTTCATTTAGTTTTCACGACCTCACCGAGTCTCAAAGAGTATACCATACACTCAGATTCCACGCCTGCAGGTTCCCCTGATTACATTTCTTGCAAATCCGAAGAGCCAAGTCCTCGCATCCCTTATCACCCGTCTTTGGTTTCCTTGTCTCACGAAGAAGCTAAAGATTCGCTTTTAGTGTTCCAAAACCCTCTATACAATACACCATTTCCCTATCTAGTAGTACCGATGGCAGCCGCCGAAGGAGGAGGTGGAGGGGTTTTCGGAGGAGGAGGTGGAGGGGTTTTCGGAGAAGGAGGTGGAGGGGCTCCAGGAGGAGGAATGGGAGGCCAAGGGCCTCCCTCACATCCCAGATTTTTCACTAAAGTGGCTACGAGATATGTGCCTTTGGTCCTACCCATCCCTCTTCATGACCTTCCTAAAAAATATATAAAAAACTTACCTAAATTTACAAGGGAAGGAGACTTGACCGCAGCCGAACATATAAACTTCTTTGATAAGTTCGCGGATATCCTAGGTATCGATCACGAAGACGTGTATTTGAGGTTGTTTGTTCAAACTTTCGAAGGACAAGTACGAACCTGGTTTCGAAGCCTACCTACAGGATCGATATTATCCTACGATGCCCTAGAAGACTCCTTCCTTAGACAATGGGGTGAAAGGAAAGACCACTTGTATTATTTGACCGAGTTTGGATCTTTAAAGAAAAAGAATTTAGAAACAGTTATGGAATTTATTCAAAGATTTAACAAGTTGTATAATAATATCCCATCCAAATTTAAACCATCCCAACCTGCAGCCAAGGTAACCTTCGCGAGAGCTTTCAAACCCGATTTTTCCCTTCTCTTAAGAGAAAGGAGAGGGGCTACCTTAACCTGAATGCAGGATGATGCTATGGAAATCGAATCTAACATGATGGCTTCTGGAAATTTGAAAGGTAACGTAGAAACGAGAAACCAAGAAACCGAACGTTTTAGGGAACAAGTGGGACCCTCAAGGTCTAATAGATCCACAGATGACAAAATGGATGATATGGCCAGGATAATTAAGGAGTTGTCAAATAAGATTTCTAGGATGGAGCTGGATCAATCTAAGGTCGATCCTTTCGTTAAGAGGGATTTCAAAAGAAACCCCAATCCTCAAAACCCACAAAGACAGATTAAAAATGAAGATCATAAAATTCAAACTCCTCTAAAAAATGAAAAATTTATAGGAGGAAACGACCTGCAAGATTTCGAGGATTTGGAAGCAGATGTAACAAATTTGGGTGACGACTACACACAACCTTACTTAACTAAAGAAGATTACAAGGAGTCCTTAAACACACAGCAACCTTCAAATGAAGATGATGACATAAACAACATTGATTTCATTGTATGTCAAGAAACAATCGATTCTGTAATGGCTGAGGTCCAGCCTAGGTATAACCTGAGGTCTAAAAACAAACCTGCATTGACTCCTCAACCCAAGAAAATTCTCCCTAGAGGTGAAGTATACGAGCCCTCCCCAAAATAGACCGAGATATCTAATAACAAAATAAAAGGGGCAGACTCGTTGGATCCCAAAACGAAGGAGGTTGAGACCCAAACAAAGGAAATCAAGACAGTTGAGACACATACACCGGTAAATAAAATCACAAGTAATAAATCAGCCCAGAAAAATAAGTTGGAGAAGAAAGAGTCTGAGGTTTCAACCAGAGAAACGGACAAAGGTAGTGGAGGTTTTAGTTTTGAAAATGAGATAAATAGGATCAAAATACCGATCCCTCTGGTTGAATTAGCAAAGAATCCTGCATATCGAAAGCAGATAACCAAAGTGATAGGTTGTTCAGATCAAGAAAGTCAATCTGACGTGATAAACTTGGAAGATGGTAAGCCCAATATCACTTTTGGTCCACATTTTGAGGGTTCCAGAGACACCGTTGCTCCTTTCTATATCACCCTAAATGTGCATGATCGACTACTGCATAATTGCATGCTAGACTCTGGAGCTTCACATAATGTGATGCCCAAAACTATTATGGATAGACTAGGCCTCAAGATCACCAGGCCTTATGGAGATCTCTACTCTTTCGATTCGAGAAGAGTTAAGTTCATGGGTATGATAAAATATTTAGTAGTCAACCTTGCACAGGTCCCAGTCAAAAGCATCCCGATGGATGTAGTTATTGTTGATATACCCCCAAAGTATGGCTTACTGCTATCTAGGTCGTGGGGAGCCAAACTTGGGGGGTCCCTTCAACTAGACATGACTTACGCCACAATTCCTGTGTTTGGTGGACAACTTACTCGATTATACAGGGAAACGAGGTTAGCCTACACAGTGAGCGATCCTCAAAATCCTAACAATTTTCCTGTTTATATTTCCGATCAAGATCTAGGAAATTGTATTTTGTCTTTTTAGGATGGTATAGATAGTTTCACAGAAGAAAATTACATAGATGAGAAAGAATCCGGAAATATGAACAAAAATATGCATAGCACTGGGATCTGGAAAATGTTTTTTGACGGTGCCCTGTCATGTGAAGGAGAAGGTGTAGGAGTACTTTTTGTGGCACCTGAAAATAAATTTGTTGTCCCTTTCTCTTATAAGCTTCAATGGGATATAGACTACACCAACAATGTATGCGAGTATGAAGCCTTAGTCTTAAGATTAGAAGCTGCCAGGAAGCTGAACATAAATAACCTAGAATTATATGGAGACGCAGAGTTGATAGTCAAACAGATAAATCGACAATACCAAGCCAAGCACCCAAGATTGAGATCATATAGAAATTGTCCCTGGGATCTAATGGAAAATTTCTTCTCATCTGTAAATGTCCACTTCATCCCACGCACCGAAAACTTGCAGGCCGATTTGTTAGCCAAGGCAGCCTTGACATTCCCTCCCCCTACAGCTTTTAAATTAAAGTACCACATAGAGGTAAGGCACAAACCATCCATACCAAACAACATACAACACTGGCAGGTTTTCGAGGATGACGAACAGATCAGGAAGTTCCTAAAAGCAGTGGACGACTTCTCTGAAACTCACATTGATCAAGATAATCAAAATGATCACACATGGATCATACAAGAGGGAGAGGACCCTCAAGAGTTCCAGGAAAAGATTGCAAATCATCGCATGTTGGTTCTAAAGAACAATCAGATTCTGAAAGGATTGATCCCCCTAGAGAGATTGTTCGATCAGAATGATATACCCTTGAAATCCACTCTGCAACCCCAACCAGAAGAGGTTGAAGACTGTGATGTAGGGACCAAAGAAGAACCTAGGATAGTAAAAATATGAAAGTACCTTCCTCCTGAGGTAAAAAACAAGTATAAATATTTACTCAGATAGTATAAAGATGTTTTCTCTTGGTCTTACGAAGAGATGAGAACCTACGACACCACAGTGATTGAACACAAGATACCCTTGAAGCCTGGTGTCAAACCCTTTAGACAAAAACTTAGACAAATCAACCCTATCTTATTGCCCGTGGTCGAAAAGGAAGTTAAAAATCTCTTGGATGCAAAAATAATTGTACCACTGAGATACTTCGATTGGGTAGCAAACTTGGTCCCAGTTAGAAAGAAGAGTGGGGAGATTACACTATGTGTTGATTTTAGAAATCTAAATAAGTCCTCCCTCAAAGATAACTACCCTCTACCCAAAATGGATCATGTTTTAGAAAAGGTAGTTGGGGCAAATAGGATGTCGATGATCGACGGATTCTCTGGGTATAATCAAATTGTCGTAAATGAACAAGATAAAGAGAAACAGCTTTCACTACCCCTTGGGGTACTTTTATGTATGATAAGATGCCTTTTGGTCTAATGAATGTAGGTTCCACCTTCCAATGTGCTATGGATATCACTTTCATCGGTGAAAGATACAAGTTTGTGGTTATCTATCTCGATGATCTAGCTGTTTTTTCTAAATCTGACGAATATCATTTGATACATCTCAAGCAAACTTTTGAAAAATGTCGCAAGTTTGGTTTGTCTTTAAACCCCAAAAAGTCTCACTTTGCCATGCAAAAAGGTAAACTCTTGGGCCATATTATGTCTCGAGACGGTATTAAAATCGATCCTAAAAGGGTTGAAGCTATAGACACTATAAATATTCCTAGGAATGTAAAATAAATTCAGTCATTCTTAGGAAAAATAATTTTTTTGAGGAGATTTATCCCAAACTTTGTTGAAATCGTGAAATTGATCACAGATATGATAAAGAAAAACAACGAAGTGAAATGGACAGCAGAAGCCAAAGCATCATTTGCGCACATCAAGAAAGTTATAAGTGAGGCACCTGTACTGGCAAGCCCTGATTATCTAAAGGATTTTCTTACTTTCTCGTTCGCCTCCGAACACACAATCATCGCGGTTCTCGTCCAGAAAAATGAAGAAGGTTTTGAGCAGCCAATAGCCTTTTTTAGCAAGATTCTCAGAGACATAGAACTTAAATATGATATAATGGAAAAGCAAGTGTATGCTATGGTGAAGGCGTTGAAAGCATTCAGAACCTATGTGTTACATTCCAAGTTAATTGTGTATGTACCCACCAGTTCTGTAAAGGATATTTTGGTTCAATCCGACAGTGATGGCAAAAGGGAATGGTGGCTTGCCAAAATTCAAGAATTCGACCTGGAGATAAAACTGACGAGATTGGTAAAGGGACAAGGTTTGGCCAAACTCTTAGTCGAATCAAATTTCAGAGCTCTCAGTATAAATGGCCTACAGGGATATGAAGAGGGTGTGGACATGAACAAGCTTGATGAGCCAACAAGCGCAATCAGAATCGAAGAGAAGTTTGCCTCGTCATATTGGTACAAAAACATAGTGTCCTACCTACTGACCTTAAATTGTCCGAGCGACTTATCCCCATCCAAAGCTAGGACACTAAAACTGCATGCAGTCAAGTACTATATATCCGAAATTCAATTGTATTGGAAGGACCCACTTGGCTTCGTGTTGGTTTGTTTAGTCGAATCAGAAACAGAGAGGGTCATAAGTGAATTTCACAAAGGAGTGTGTGGGGGACATCACTCTTGGAGGGAGACAGCCTATAAGATCCTGAGGGCAGGGTATTATTGGAAAAAAAAATTCCCAGACGTCAATGCCAAAGTCAGAGCCTGCAACCCGTGCCAATTTTTCGTAGGCAAGCATAAAATCCCAGCGCTACCATTGGTTCCATTCAAAATGGAAGCCCCTTTCCAGCAATGGGGACTAGATTTTATAAGCGAAATTAACCCCCATTCTAGCACTCAACACAAATGGATCCTGACTGCAACAGATTACTTCACTAAATGGGTGGAGGCTATTCCAACCAGAAGGGCAACAGATTCAGTGGTAATAGACTTCCTGGAAGACAACATTTTGTCTAGGTTCGGCTGCCCCTGAAAGATTGTCACAGATAACGCCCAGGATTTTAAATCTATGGCTATGATCAGTTTTTGTCAAAAATACAATATCGTGCTCGGCCACTCCACGACATATTACCCTCAAGGAAATGGACTAGCCAAGTATTCAAACAAGAGTCTGATCAATGTAATTAAGAAAGTGTTGAATGAGAACAAAAAATCTTGGCACATACATTTGAAATACGCTTTATGGGCGAACTGGATAGGCACAAAAAAATCTATTGGCACTTCTCCTTTCCAAATGGTGTACGGGACCGACGTGGTATTACCCATAAATCTAGCGCTTCTCATAATGAAAATTTGGCAAGATGAGAAAGAATAACCAAATCCTGTCACAAGAGGGATAAACCAACTGATTGAAGTACAACAGCATAGGGTCGAAGTGGACGAAAGGTTGCAGAAATACCAAGCTGACATGAAAACGTTATTTGACCATAAGGCAAAAGACAGAGAGTTTCTCCCAGGCGATTTGGTCTTGAAATGGGATGCTAGGAAGGAAGACTCAGCAAAACACGGTAAATTTGATCATATATGGTATGGACCATTCAAAGTCGCAGCTCCCGAAGGAAAAAATTTGTTTCTATTAGAAAATCTGGACGGTAGAATCCTCAATGCCCCTGTCAACGGGCGTTATTTAAAACATTATATGCAATAATTGGTTCCCAAAAATTTCCATTGTATATACCAGTTTGTGTTTTCTTTCTATTTCATAATTTCTCTTTGGTAAGTCTACCTTCAAAACTAATTAATTAGGCCAGTGATTTTTGTAGAAATAGAGATATAGAATTTTCAATACATTCAGCTCTTTTAAAAAATATATATATATATATATATCTTCGTGTTTGTAGGATTCAAGCTTTCAGCCCAAATGAGCGAAAAGAGTAAACAGAAAATCATATATCGGGGAATAAATTCGCCGAAAACAGGTGATGGAAAAGGTTTTCTGTTATTTTAAAATGGTAAGGCAAAGGTACGAATTCCTAAGAATTTTATTTTTTTTAAACGAAGGTCTCCAAAAACGTCGCAATGATCTCATAAATATGATGTTTTCGCTCGACTGGTGATTAAAAGAACGACTCCTTACTCTGGGTCCTAAGAGTTTCACCTAGACAAAGATAGGGGGTAATTAAAATAAGCAGAGAAAGTAAAGCGTCTCCGGAAAAGGGTCCCAAAAGCAGGTTTTTAATCCTTGTGTTTCGAATCCTAGATTTCTCTCTGTCACCCTTTTTCTATCCGCAGACTTACCTTCTTAAAAAACCTAGCATCTTTCTAGGTTCCATACATAGGGAGAAGAGAGTTCATTTTAGCTTTGGAAGCTATAAAGCAGATTTCAGAAAGTAAGCTAGTCTTCAGGAACACTCAATCTCTTACTAAGAAAATTTATGTGTAGGTTGATCCCGACTCTTCTAGGTTTTTAAACAGTTTCGAAGGATTGAGGCTTGCTCGAAAGAAGGCCCCTGGAAGTAATCTTTCCCTTTTTCCCTATGGCCTAAGGTGTTGTGAAATTTAAGGGAAGGTTGGTACCGAGTAATCAAAGTAAGTTGACAGACCTCCACTGCAAATATAACACAGATATCATCCCTCATACAAACTGATTGCCCCCACTTCGTGTTCTAAAAAGTAAATTATAAAACAGATGGTGAAAGGAAATTTAGAAATGATTTCCCCCATCTAGTCCAAAGAGACGATCAAAGGAAATTCAGAAATGATTATCCTTGTCTCAACATTTAAATGCATAAATATATTTCAAAGTGGTGAAAGGAAATTTAGTAAAAAGGGCCAGATAACATCACTGGGGTACTGAACAGGCTCGCTGGCAGTGAAGCAATATATGATATATCTGTAAGTCTATCATATGTGAATCTCACTCTACTCTGGTAACCAATTTTTTTCGAAATCAGATCTACATCCTAAGTTCAGACAGGGCTCCCCGATTAAAAACACGTAATAAACTTCGTTTGATGCAAGACAAAATCCACAAGATCTGTTGGATTTCCTAGGACTGTTTTGATTGTCCTAAGGCAGACCTGAATTTGGTAATGAGAAAGAGAAAGTCATGAAAAGAGGCTACAGCTGAGTTTGAAACGCATTTGAGTGTTGAAAATATTTTCAGAAGTAAAAGACGAAATCTCTTTTTCCCTCTGTATCCCCTTTCCTTAAGCAAGTTTCGCAAAAGTAAAACCAATGACTCCATTTACCCAATACAGGCACGTGGTCTATTTTTCTTCCCGTCTCGCAAGAAGATGGGATCCCTAGTTGGAGACTATGTTGGAGTCACCTTTCTTAACCAGTTTAAATGTAATTCTTAAAATCAAAGGTTGGCCTTTGAGTTGTCTTTTACTTTGTGACCTTTACCCACTGAAAACTTCAGTAGTCCCGACATGCGAAGTAGTGATGGTCGTTATACTCCTAAGTCACTACTTTTTAATCGATTAAACGAAATTTTCACTTTTTGTACCTCGGGATATTGCGCTTCGGGAGTTACAAGTCACATGGTTTACAAGCCCCGATGCACGAAACCGCGAAAAGGTTTTAAAAGCTTACCTCAGGTTAAAGCCAGGAGTAAAGTTCCTTAAACCCTAGTCAAGTGCTATCAGGGTTTCGCGTCTCGGCATTTTCTCTCTCCAAAAGCCTTACCGTCATAACTCCAATAGGTGAAATCGCGAGACATTTTCACAAGTTACTCGGGTTAGTGTCAGGGGTGAATAGTTTTAACCACAGTTAAACTCTGTTGGGATTTCGCGACTCAGAACACACTCTTCCAAGAAACTATACCTTTGTAGCCCCGAGTCGCGAAGTCACGATATTAATTAAACATAATTAATTAAACACTTAATCCGGATTACGTTTTTGCTTAACTAGATCGCGTCATCGCGATCTCGGGTTTTAGGGGCTCAAAGGGTAGGAGTGAAATCTCCCGATACGGTGAACACCGAAAGGGTTATTAAAGTTTAAAGAAAACCTAACTAAAGAAGCTAAGCCAAATTAATCAGTGCATTAATACAAATATTAACATGCACCATCTACGGGATAACTTTAAATGTTTTGCGCCAACTTGTGTCACGACCCATCAAAATTTATGGCATTTATTTGAAATGATTTGAAGTGACAGGTAAATATATTGTTTTTATTGCTAAAATCTTTCTCTAAAAACGATTTGACAGTTCTGTTCATAAGGACGTCGGGGTTTTAAATGGTCGAAATATAGATTTCTTTCTCTCAATGTTTCAAATTTCATTTCTATCTTGCACAAAGAATCTTTTCTCATCAGGATAATTTATGTAAGTATACACATTTTTACTACAGGAGAGCTAAGTCAGAGTCCTCTATCATGGCCCCACGAAAAGCGTCCAAGGAAATTGCTGAGAGTTCAGGGCAAGGCTTAGATAATGTTTCTGATACTTCACCCCGAAGTATTGATTCTGTCAGAACCTGGTCATACATCTCCGAGGTTCTGCAGTCCGAATTGGTGAACTTCTCAGACGATTCCAGTGATAATGAGAGGGACGACCTGGCCACCAAATACAAGATCGTTGTTCAAACAAAAATGCATAAGATAGTGGCCAGGCCACGACTCCTTCCTTACTATGATATGATCCGATGGGCGCTAGATCATGTAGATATCCTTACCAGAACCATTATTAGCGAGCAGAAGGTGACCGTTGGGACATTTAGACCAGAACATTTGTAGGCGATGTACCAATTGTCACCTACACCAAACTTCTCACACAATGTTGAGTTTCTGGAAGGTTTTAAGTGAAAGGAATGTGAGAAATACAACAAAAACTTGTCTGATCTGATCAAGGATTGGGTCTCGCACCCCACAAAGTTCAGGGCGGACAGTAACGGAGTTTATTCAATCTCTTCTTTGGAACCACAATTCAAATACATAGCAATGTTGACCTGTAGATTGTATGGGAAGGAGGACACCACACATTTCTTTCTCCTGTGGGTGCCTCTGATTCATACAGTCGTTGAAGGTTGTTCCTTCGACTGGGCCAAACTGTTGTCAAACAGTCTAACCAGTCGGATTACAGAATATGGGACGCAGAGGGCGAATGGGAAGGCCGCTTCATTCTTTATGTCCGCATACATCATGGACGTCGTTTGTTTCATGACGCCTTTTCCCCTAATGAGTTGGAGCTGGACTCCATCTGATGCTGAGCCTATCCATGTCTACCATTCAAAACTTTAGGAGGATAAGGCCGCAGACTTCATATACGAGATTTTCAATTGGGTAATGGTGTCGATGCATGTCACCATCTTCGGTAATCCACCACCCAGGATTTCAGATAGCATCACGGCCAACTTGAGCAGCATGGTCGACTGGTACGTAGAGGCAGAATTTTCATACATCAGGGTTTTTGGCGCCTCTGTTCCTCCATATGATCTACCATTATTTATACCAAATAGGCTGGTTTGTCGCAAAATCACTAGGCAAACCGTGAGTGGTGGCATAAGCAAAGAGCTTAAAGGATTTTCGAAAAAGGTATGGCCAACCTTCCCCATTCATTTGAATGCCTATTCTTTATTAGATTTCAGACACACAAAGGCCGAGGCAGTAGCCTTGGAAGATATTAAATTTTTCCACATTAGGTTCAAGAAACACGACCCACACAAGGTCGTGAGTAATCACATGGCTAGTTGTGGCCTTAACAGATATGAACACAAGAATTTCCCTCATGATGATATTTTCTGAGGTGCGAGATCCTATGCAGAGGTCTTGAGTCGGATAGAAGCCTTGTCGCCCGAAGAGATGGCCAATTTTTTCAAATTCCAGGAACACCGGCGGAGTTGCCTTCCCCCGGTCTTACAAGGTAAGAACCCGACGACCATAGATGTACACCAAACGGAAGCCAAGGACTCCAAATATTCAGCACCTAACCAAGAAGAACACCAGGAAAAGAAGAAGCAAACTGGGGGCCCTAAACAGGAATCCGAGACCCCCAACCCTCCAAGCAAGTCAACCTCGTTTGTTACTCCGGGGAAATCATCCAAGTAGATCTACAATCCCATCGTTTTTGTTACTCCCCTATAGTCTACAAAGGGGATCCCAGACACTGGATGGATTTTCGACGAAGAAATATCACCCATAACTGTGGAAGAGTTGCCTCCGAACGAATTTGTCTTCGATAAGAAGATAAAGGTCGTTGTGAAGCAAGAGCTTTATCAAGAAGCAAGCGCGGTAGCCAAGAAATTTAAATCTTAGCCGATGGAAAATCCATGAAGAAGCAAGAATTTGCAACTCGGATAGTAGGGACATTGGGGGATTTTGCTACAGCCAACCAATATTCTGTCGAGTCCCTAAAAGATCAGTTGAAGTGGAAAAACTGGTTGATCAAAAATTTGGAGGCTAAACTGGTTACAACAGAGGCAACTGCCAGAGATCAGGCGAATACAGGTATAGAGCAAGCTAGAGCAGCTGATCAAAAGGAAATCGAGCAGCTCAAAACCAATCTCGAACAAACACAGCAGGTGGCCCAGACCATCCAATCACAAATAAGCCAGCAAGAAGAATTGATAGAGCAGCTACAGGCCAAATTAAATTTCACTGAAAGCCAGGTGATAGATATCGGGATATTTCAATCCCAAGCCATAGAAATCTGAAAAAGAGTATCGGCAGCTTAGCAAGATTTACTTGCTAAGGTGGAAATTATTCAAAACAACTGCCAACTCATTGATCAAGTACTGGAAAACATCTCTTTCAGAGAAAAAGAAGCTGGGGCGGCTCGGGTCGCTTTCCAAGAGGATTTTATAGCCACGAAAAAAAGGGAAACGGACAGTAGTTTCAGGTTTTCCATCCCAGAGGAGACTCGAGGTAACATCTTGCTGAAGGAATGGGAGCATAACATATCAGAAGGCAGACAACAAGCTAAAGAGGTAAGAAAATCTTGTGAAGAAACTTTTGGCTTCATAGATGGGAGTTTGTTGGGTCTCGATAGTGAAAGTCACACTGGGACACTGGGCCAGACCGATATAGCCAAACACCTGCTCAATCTCAAGGAGAACGAGGAAAGAGAGTTGGATGAAATATCACATGTAACCCAGACGGATATAGTCCAAGTGGATAAGTGGCTAATAAAACCAAGTGTACAGTTATATGTTGTCAACACCAAAGACTAACTGGTGGGAGGAAAGTTGCCACAATTAGCGAAGGACTGTTACACTTTTGAGGCAAATAATCAAGCAGAACCTTCCAGGTTGATAGCCCAGTTGGTGGAGAGGTGTGTCACTTTCACTGAGCAGGCAAAGGGGCAGGTTTCTGGTATCAAATAATGGCATTGTCTGCCTATTCTTTTTTTAAAATTCGAAGAGCAAAGAAAGGAAGGTGCTTCATCTACACGAAAGAGGACAAAGACAAAGAATTGGAACGTTTAATCTCCTATTTTGTAATCAAAAACCTCTGAAACGATTGAGATTCTAGCATGTAGAAATTTGTATAAATATGTACACTGAAGAAAGAAATGGGGCTAGACCATTTTTGGTGGATTGTAATAGAGACTCTCTCCTTTGAAAATTAATACAAAGCAATCCGAAGACTCATGATTCCGTCAAGACTGTGTTATGAGTTCGTTTCCTCTGTGATTTCATATTCAATTTCATTTCGCATATATATGTCTGATGAATGTTTCACTGCAATTTAGTAAAACCTCTACTGTGGTGATCAATTTTTAGTTGTCTATATCGTTTACAGCTTTTCCTCTGTATCGGCTATTAGCAGGTACAAGACCTGTGACTTTTTAGATCTTCATATTTTATGCTTCATCAGATTTCTTCTTATCTTTTTCTTCTTTTGTTTACAGGGTGAGATTCTCCCTTGATAGGAGCCTCGCGTTATAGACAGCTTAATGTTTTTCTCACATTTCACACACCATTTATTTGAAAGATAACTCAGTTACGGAAAAATTCCTTTGGTTTGCATTTTATCTTTAACATTAGATTAAAAAGTTCTCTTTTATATGATCAAATTGAGACAGCATCTAAAACCTCTAACTCTCCTTTATTTTTTCTTGTTCCTCTATGACTGTCCCCGTTGTAAGACAGCCTAATATTGAACCCAGCTTATCGGACCAAACGCATATCACTTTGAACATTTTCGATACCATACTTAAAATAGCCACCACCCGGGTAGAACTTGAATGTTCGTGGGCCACGATTGAACGGGATATAAACATCCAGGAATAGTTGGAAGTGAGACAGCGACAACCTGGAAATCATCCTTAGCTTCCTTTCCCGAAGGTTGATTCTTCCCCCCTTTTTATACTTTACTCACTTTCGGATGCCTATACACTGTACTTTCTAAACCTTACGTACAGACTCTGGAACAACAGAAGGCCTCAGCTGGAGCATAAAGAGTGCAACAACAACTGGGGAAATAGCAGGGCTCAAACCTTTCGAAAACTACCCTACTTCAACTCACCAACAGTTTGTGGATGATACACTACTCCATGGCATACCCACGGTCAAGGAAGCCAAAGCCTACAAATGAATCCTAGAATATTTTGGGGAAGCCTCGAGCACTGAGATCAACCACTCCAAGTCGATGATCTTTTTCCTTAATACCAATACAACTATCCAAAGGAATTTGACCAACATTCTAGGCTTTGAAAGGAAAACACTTCCAACCAATTATTTGGGGGTTCCTTTGACAGAAAAAGTATATAAGTTGTCAACTTTGGAAGGAGTAATAAACAAGTTACAAGAGCAGGTGAAAAACTGGACGTATAGGTCCCTTAATCTAGCAGGCAGACTGATCCTAACCAAGACTGTTCTACAAGATATCCCAATCTTTATGATGTCAGTCTTCCCCACTCCATAGGGGATCCTACAGAAAATCAGAGCCATCCAGAGAGACTTCCTATGGTGAGGTGCAGAAACAAAGAAAAAGTGGGCCCTCGTGGCCTGGGAGAAAGTCTGCAGGCCAAAAAGCAAAGGAGGCTTGGGGCTACAAGATCCACAAACGACCAACAATGCATATGGGGCGAAACTCTGGTAGCGATGGGTCAAAGAAACTGCAACACCTTGGGTAAACCTATGGAAGGCAAAGTACTCACCAGACACCCGCGACCAGGATAGAATCTGCTTTGGAGGAACCAGGGAAGGCTCAGCCATTTAGAACCTAGCCTGGCAGAATGGCAGAACAACCAGATTACGGGAGGACGCTTGGCAACAAAAAACAAAGATGGAAAACTTGGACAAAGGGATACTCCAATAGGACCTCATCACACAAGGAAAAATCAACGTCTTTCAATATTGGCAGCAGGGAACGGACCGCAACAAATGGAGAATATGGGACAATATTAATCCTCAGAACAATGAGATACCTGCAACAATAATAAAAGTGGTGGAGGAGGAACTAGGCAGATGGAAAAATAACAGTCACGAAAGGAGAGGACCAGTTGAGGTGGGGCAAAAAGGACGGAGGGGAATTCAACCTAAAATAAGTCCATCACTATATGGTGGACCTAGACCAAGACGACCAGGCACAAGACTAGGATAAGCTCTGGAACAGCCCCCAATGGCCAAAGATTAAGATCTTCCAGTGGCTAATATTACACAACCGCATCCTAACTTGGGATAACCTAAGGAAAAGAGGTTTCACTGGTCTGTCAAGATGTCATCTATGTCAAACTCAGGAAGAAACAACCAACCATATCCTCGACGGTTGTGCCTACACTGCAGAACTGTGGGACTGGGCAGCAAGAATATTCCGCCAGTTCAACAAGATTTGTGGTAACATTTCAGCAACAATCAAGCTCTAGAGAGAAAACTACAACGACCAAGAAGAGGTGAACCTTTGTTGGACCCTCACCCTAGGAATGATCATATGGTCGATATGGAAGGAAAGGAACCAGCGCATTTTTAGAAACCAAAGCTGGCTAGAAAGAAAGATCAAGGAAACAATAACCTCCATGATACGCGAGACAGTGATGAGACGCAACTGCCAGGAGGGCATAGCGCAACCCACTGATCAGGACTCCTGAGTCCTAGAATTTTTCCAACTAACAGGTGGGTGCAACCCCAATCCAAACAAATAGCAGCCGCAACTCCAAGTAGGTGAGCACAACTGGAAAACTCCACCTTCAGGCTACCTCAAGTTGAATTTCAATGGGGTGGCAAAAAGCAACCTAGGAAGAATAGGTTTGGGAGGAGTAATCAGGGATAGTAAAGGGAACATCATATGACTGTACGTGGGAAGCCTAGGCAACTCAACCAATAAAGCCGCAAAATTCGGAGCCCTGGAGATAGGCCTGGAGATTCTCAGCCAAGAGGGGATGATGAACATCATAGTGGAAGGAGACTCCACACTAGTCATCAACACAGTAAGAAAACTCAAAAATGGTACCAGAATAGGTAAAATCCAGAGGCACTGGTGATTGGTCTACCGACTGAAAAAAATCCAGGAGCACTTGCAGACAGGGATCATTGTGGAGTTGCGCTGAGTGAGGAGGTCAACAAATGGACCGATGGACAGAATAGAAAACGAGGGGGTCAAGAACAAAGGTCCAGAAATGGACACAATCTGGCACAACATCTTGCAAGGTCAATTCCAGGCAGATTGCACCCACCTTGTGGCAAAAGACTAGGACAACAGGAGTAGTACAGAAGATTATGGCAAGAATGGAGGTGGAGAAGACACTGAAGGACACATAGGTCCCATACATAATCTGATGGCCCACCAATCAAATAAGGTTATAAATGCAGACGCAGATCACACATCAGGCGAAGGTACGACACCACGGTCCCATCAATAAAAGGAAGTACAAAATTTACCCATTGGAAAGCAGAAGAGATAACTCGCAGGTGGCAAAGGATGAAGGACGACAGGTTACACTAGGGCTAAGTAGGATCACACCTCACCTAAGTACCGAGATCGGATAGGGAAAGGGATGTTGTACAATGAGAAGGGAAAAGCATTGGCACGGGGATAACGGCAAGGTCATCAAGCGCACATGCTCTGGAACGGAGGATACTGATGGGCATGGCCACCTTGAGGAGCAGGACATTATTTCAAGGACAGGACCGCAGTCGGGTTGGCTCCATAAAGGAAAGGAAACCAAAACTTACCACAGAATGAGGCATCACAATTACAGGGGCCACCTAACTTGCCAAAAGGAGGTGAAGCGGAACAGGGAAAGAACCCAACATAAGAACCACCACCTGCAAGTGAAGATGGTACGCATGAAGAAAAATAGCAGCAAGAGATGCCCCTAGGGGAAGGAACCTCCACAGAGCGCCCGACGGATGACAAGAATCGAACAAGTGGCCAGGGAAGCAAAGAGCACCTTCCTCACGAAGGTAGACACCAAGGGGAAGACGATCATTAAAAGATGGGAGGGAAAAATCAACAATGCCCATAGTGAAAAAGCCTGGTCAACACTGACTCAGGAAGCAGGGGGGATATGGGACCCCGGAGCCACATAACTGAGGATAACCCTCTACCACAGGACGGTGGAGGAAGCTTGGAGAACCAAAATGATAATAGGTAATATGTGTGCAGACCGAGGGGAGACCAACAGGACGGAAACTAAAGAGTAGAAGAAAGAGCGCACAGGAATTCTCAACCGCCTTAGTAACCTGGAGGAGGGGGTAAAAAGGTTGGTGGAGGACCAGATAAGACAATAGGAGAAATTGGAGTGAATGGCAAGGCAATTTCATCTCTATCTACACTACATCCACCATATAGATATCACTCCAACCGACAGAAATGGAACCCCGGCATGCATCAGAAAGCTATGTCAGGTGGAACAGGGGGAGGGGGACATGGCATAGCAGGAAGGGGATGAAGAGCACCCCATCAACCTAGACTAGCACAGGACCCACCCAAATCATGTCTCTTAGAGTAGGAGCTAACCCCACTATGTTTAGACGTTTTTATTTATTTTGATGAAGTTTTTAGAATGGATTATAGTAGCCTAGGTTGGTTTCCCGTGGTGGCGAACCAGGCACATTTTGTTTATCTTCAGATACTTCATTCTAGGGACCCCGGATCTGGTTTTCGTTCAGGCAAATCCTAGGATTCCATGCATCAGTTTTGCACTGTAACCTTATAAATCAATATAGATTCACACACTCATTTACAAAAAAAAAGGGTATCCCACTAAAAAATATTTGGATTTTTACCTTCTCATCCTTTATGAAGCTGATATACCTAAAAAATTCAAGGAATCTTCTCTCATACTCATCCATTGTCATGCTTTGAAGCTTGAGTTCAAAGAACTCTTGCAACTTATTATCATAATATTGTTCCGATAAGTATTTCTTATGAAAATACTTTTTGAACTCCCTCCATGAGATCCTCTTCTCAACAATGTGCTTAACCTCCTTGAGTTGGTCCCACCACATAGATGTGTTATCACATTTATTTGTAAAAGGGGGTGTTTTCCTAAGAACTTGGCCCCTTGGCGAAATAATTAAAGAAAGCGAGAAAAAACCCACTATTCAGCTTATATCCTAAGTCGGAGGTGCGATGTGACATTTTGGTGTGACATGATAAGACGCGTGAAAATATAGGCGGTCGAGAGCTAAGCACCCCAGATTGACGGTCGATGGCCATATCGGGGCCTCAACATGTGCATATGATAAAAAGGGTAGAGTGGGTCGGGAAAAATAGCAGTGGTTTGTGAAGGCGCTATGTGTCAGCCAAAGACACACATCGTGCCCAAAAGCGGGGAAGTTCCAAACCACTTTTCGCAGCCCCGATATGCACATATGCACATAATGTCCTATCCTAGGCTGACAAGTGGTCGCTCCTCATCACTTCCGCTCCCTCCATCTATATTCCACTCACCGTCCCTCCAGTATCCATCCCTTTCCCGCCACCTGTTCCACCTTTCTCCACATCACCTCCATCCCATTACACCTTAGCCCCACTTGTGTGGCCCCCACTCTATCCTCAATCTCCTCATCCATCCACAGCTATCCACTTGGCCATCTCCCGCCCGCTACTCCATACCGAGTGCACCAATCACTTCGGCAGTAGCCACATCTGCCATCAGGCTTCTCTATAAGCATCCAACTCTGATCTAGGCAGCAAATATTGAGGCTGCCACATCTTACTGGTGCAGAGTTGATTTGATCCATCCCCGATCCCAATGAGGTAGTTATGAGGGTAGTTGGCGGTGGTTGAACTTCATTTATGCCATAAGTAGAAAGCGCAGGAAAGGATCACCAGTTATTCAACTCATCAGTAGGTCCGTTATAAATCCTGATTGCGTCTGATCGAAGTTCACGTATTGTCAGAGACTATATGCACAGTCTGACATGAAGCATGCCCACGTAATGCCTTCAATGAAGCTTCTCGATTATGCTCCTGTGATTTTTTTTTTGAGTATAAATACTCAATTTTGATATTTTTGTAAGGGTTGATGGTAGAGCAAAGCTCCCGTATTGTAAAGTCTCAATGAACATCCTGGGTCTCTGGTTATGTATATGCATTTGAGACATCTTGTTTAATGACATGCATCTTTCTTACTTCCTCTTGTTTCCCTCTAATGCTGAAAGAGTTCATGGTTGAATGATTCACTAGAATTATTGTGACTGCATTATGATGAAAGTTTGATTATAGTGCTATTATGGTTCCTTTTATTTTTTGTGAGATTTAAATTCAGGAATTTTTGGTGTTTAAATTGTTCCTCCTTGGGCTACCGAAAGACTTGATGTCCTTGGAAGACTTCTGCTTTTTCGCATCGACGCCTTCCTCCTACTCACCCTTACTACAACTTACTTTCTAAAGTTAAATCAAGACCTCACCTGCTAGTGCATATCAGTCCATTTTTCTGAGTTAAGACGATATTTTCCTGAGACTGCGCCCATTTGACCCTTTATAACCAATCTGTGACATAAACTCTGATGGGTATCAAGATTACCTCTGTCGCAATCCAGAGGTGACTTCTGGTGCTAACATTCTCGGTGTCGTTGCTAGGGACGAAATTGAGGAATTTCCCTCAGATTGAATGACAAAGCTTACTAGTTTTGAAGGTGCATCAGAACTTAGTACATCCAAAGATTGCAACTGTGCACCAAGGGACTCCACTATGGTGACTCCATTGATGCAAACCTATTGGCCACTCCACTATTTCAGATGTGGCTTTCAGAGGAAGCCACACGAGGTCTACTCCACAGCTACCTTTGGAAACACCTGAAGCTGACCCAGAGAAAATTATCAAAAAGGGAAAGGCCCTTCATGAAGGTACTTCTACTATTGAACCAAGTATTTCTGATGATTTTCATTATCCTATAGGAACTCCAATTTCTGATTTCCATCCTTCTGTTATACCTTATGTTGGAGTTTCCAGAACTTTGAATTTTGGGAGTGTTCCTGTTGATTTTTCCCCTCCTGGTCTGGGATTGGAGGGAGAAACCATTGTCACTCCTCTCTCCTCTAAGGTCGTACCATGGGTTAGATCCAGCTCCTCAGAATATTTTCCTACCCCGGGCTTTACCACTCCTCCTCTTGTTAGAGTTATTGATTTCATGGAAAGAGAGACCCTTGTTCCCTCAAGCCAATTAGCTTTTTCTCCAAATCCTTTGTTGTTTCCCTTTCCTCTCAGAAGCTCAGTTCCAACCTCCCCTGTTCTAACTCCTTCTCCTCATAATTCGCCTCCACCTCACATTCCTATGGCAGGTGCTAATCCTCCTAGGAACAAAATGGATTCCATAGTGGCTGCAAGATATGCCCCTCTAGTCTTACCTCATCCTATGAATGCTCTTCCTACTAGCGATTACCTGAAATATATGCCAAAGTTCACTGGAGAAGAGGATATAACTATTGAATAGCACCTTGTTGCCTTCTACAATTATGCAGATAATTTGAATATTGAAAATGAAGATGTCTGGATGAGAGTCTTTGTCCATAGCCTTGATGGTGAGGCTAGAAAGTGGTTCAGAGGCTTGACTCCTGGATCTATTGTTGGGATTGAAGCTCTGGATCATCTTTTCTTGAGGCAGTGGGGGGATAAAAACGACTTTATCTATTATATCATAGAGTTTGGGTCCTTGAAGAGGAAAGAGGGAGAATCAGTCTCTGATTTCTCCAAAATATTCAACAAGATGTACAATAAAATCCCTGTCGAGATAAATCCTACTGAAGCCTCTGCCAAAATCACCTATGTTAGTGCTTTTGACCCCGACTTCTGCCTCCTGCTCAGAGAAAGAAGAGCTACTTTCCTGGACCATATGCAAGGTGCAACCCTCGAAGTAGAATCCAATGTATTGGCAGTGGACAGACTTAGGAACAAAGTTGACAGAGGAAGAGGGAGATCAGAGGCCTCAACATCTGGCTCTTCTACAGCCTATCCTCAAGTGGATGAATTGACAAAGATGGTGAAATCCCTTTCTGCAGAAATAGAGAAAATGAAATTTGAGGGAAAGCAAGGTTATAAGAATGTCCCAAATACTGATAACAGAGGCAACTTTAGGAGGCCAAATAACTATGCTCCTCAGATTGTGTCGAGGGAACAAAGGGACAGAGACAGGAATGCTCAGTAAATTCAAACCCCCCTTCAAAACAACCTTGTTATTGATGAGTAAAGGGAAGAAGAGGAGAATGACCCTAAAATTCATTGTATTGGAGACACCTCCCCTTTTCCCCATTTAACTCAATCTACCTACGAGGAGTCCCTCATGAACAGACAAATAAATGAGCTAAGCAAGGGAGAGAAATCCATTAGTAGTCCCAATAAATATAACCTCGGGTCTAAGAAGAAGGAATGGAAGTCTGACATCCTTGATCAACCTTCCATAGAAGAGAAGCCTACTAAAGATGTAGCAAACAACAATAAAGAAAAGAAAGCTCAGAATCCTCCATCAATAGCCAAATACCTTGTCCCATAGGTGAGAGAAGTTCTGAAGCCCTTTTCCTCCTTTAGTTTTGAGCATGAAATCCAAAATATCAGGATCCCCGTACCCCTTTCAGAGTTAATCAAGCATGAAAATTTCAAAAAATCCCTCTCTAAGTTGTTGCAGCACGAGCCATCCTGCCATTCCATAGACTCAGTAAACCTTCAAGATGAAAAACCAACAGTCATCTTAGGTTCTATGGTAGAATATAGAGATGATTCATCCCCCCCTTTCTACACATCCCTGAACATACATGATAAGGTGTTGCATAATTGTTTGTTGGATTCAGGGGCATCTCATAATCTCATGCCCAAAACTGTCATGGAAGAGCCCAGATTAGAGATCACAAAATTTTATCATGATTTGTACTCTTTTGATTCAAGGAGGGTGCAATGTCTTGGGGTTATCAAAGACCCAGTTGTGACCTTGTTTCAACTGCCCATGAAAACTGTGGTCATGGATATTGTGGTGGCTGGCGTTCCTCCCAAGTTCGGCATGATTTTTTCAAGATCTTGGATTAAAGGGCTTGGGGGAACCTTGTAGATGGACCTCACATATGCTACCATTCCTGTGTTTGGAGAGGAGCATAGAAGATTGTACAAAGAGGCTCAGTTGGCCTATATTATTAGTGATGAATTTGACCCCACCAATAATCCTATCTTTGCACTTGACACTGATTTGGGATCTAGTTTGTTACAACTCATTGATACTCTTGAGGATCCTCTTGAAATTAGAAATCAACTCATCTCTTTTAGTGAAATACCTCCTCCAACTAATTCTTTGTGGAAGATTCTTTTCGAAAAAGCCTCTTCTATGGAGGGTGATGGCGCCGAAGTGGTTTTTGTGTCACCATGTCAAGAAACCCTATCCCTGTCATACAAGTTAGATTTTGAAGCTACCAACAATATGGCAGAATATGAGGCTCTTTTTTGGGGTTTGAGCACTACGAAAGATATGGGGATTGAAGAGCTAGCAGTATTTGGGGATGTTGAACTAATTGTTCATCAAGTAAAAAATGTTTATCAAGCCAAGCATCCTAGGCTTAAGGCTTACATGAATCAGGTGTGGCACCTAATTGACAATTTCTTCTCATCCTTCAACATTACATTTGTTCCAAGAGAAGAAAATACTATGGCTAATTCTTTGGCCAACTCAGTGAGCCATTTCAACATCCCATAGCCACCGAAGCTCAGGTATGATGTTGAGATTAGATATAGGCCTTTCGTACCTGATAATATCAAGCATTGAAAATTATTCGAGGAAGATCTTGAGATCAGAATATTTCTTAAGTCGGTTGACGAATTATTTGCATTACACATTGATCAGGATCATGATTCCGAAGGTGACCCTCCCCCTGAGGTATTTTTGAATAAAACTGCTAATCACCACATTGTCTAGCTATCAAGCAACCACATCCCAAACAGACTATTTCCTTTGGAAATATTGTTCGATGGGAATGATGTGGCAATAAATCTTAAGGGCCCAACTGAGAATGTTGATGTATCTGAGTGCAATATTGGCACAGAGCAGAACCCAAAATTTGTCAAATTGTCAAGCGGCCTGTCAAGAGAGCAGAGGGCCGAGTATACTAAGATATTAAAGGAATTTTCTCATGTGTTTTCTTGGACATACGAAGATCTCGGAACATATGACACCAGTGTCATTGAACACAAGATCCCATTGAAAGAGGACGCCAAACCATTTAGTCAGAAATTAAGACAAATAAATCATATGATGTTGCCTATTATGGAAAGGGAGGTGAAGAAGCTTTTGGATGCTCAGATTATTGTGCCTTTGATATATTCTGAGTGGGTAGCCAACCTGGTCCTAGTGAGAAAAAAGAGTGGAGAAATCAGACTCTGTGTGGACTTCAGAAATATGAACAGGAGCTCTAGGAAGGATAATTACTCGCTGCCAAAGATGGAACACATATTGAATAGGGTAACTAGTGCGTCTAGGATTTCCATGATTGATGGATTTTCTGGCTACAATCAGATCTATGTCTTTCCTGAGGACGGAGAAAAGACATTTTTCACTACTCCTTGGGGAACATTCATGTATGCCAAAATTCCCTTTTGATTAATGAATGCAGGAGCAACCTTTCAACGATCCATGGACATTGCCTTCATTGGGGAGAAGGATCAGTTTGTGATCATCTATCTGGATGATATAACAGTCTTTTCCAGATCTGACAAAGAACATTGTTGTCATCTGAGGAAAGTCTTCTTGAAGTGCAGAAGGTTTGGTCTCTCCTTAAATCCCAAGAAATCATTGTTTTCCATGAAGGAAGGGAAATTATTGTGGCACATAGTATCAGCCGATGGGGTCAAAATTGATCCAATCAAGGTAGAGGCTATTCGAACCTTGTCACTTTCCAGATCCAGAAAGGAAGTTCAGTCTTTCCTGGGCAAAATTAACTTCTTAAGGAGGTTTGTTTCAAATTTTGCTGAGCTGGTGAAGCATATCACAGTCATGCTCATAAAGGGAAATGAAGTAAAATGGACTACTGAGTCCCAAGAATCCTTCAGCCAGATCAAGAAGGCATTGACTGAGGCACCTGTTCTTGTCAGCCCTAATTATTCCAAGGATTTTTTTATTTCTTCTTTTTCTTCTTTTGATACAGTGGCAGCAGTTTTTCTACAAAAGAATGTTGAAGGGCTAGAGCAGCCAATTTCATTTTTTAGCAGGGCATTGAGATATGCAGAGGTAAAATATGATATCATGGAGAAACGAGCCTATGCCCTTGTGAAATCCCTCAAAGCCTTCAGGGTTTATGTTTTGCATTCAAATATCATTGCATATGTTCCTTCAGCCTCTATGAAAGACATTCTCATTTAGCCTGACATAGACGGGAGAAGGAGCAAGTGGATTGCCAAGATCCTTGAATTCGATCTGGAAATAAAACCCACCAAACTAGTTAAAGGTCAAGGTTTAGCCAAATTTTTGGTTGAATCTAATTATAAATATTTGGGGGTTAATTTCATCAACACTTACTCAGAATATCAGTAGGCTAGGCTTCCTGATAGCAGTCCTTGGGATAGCCCTCCACTGGAAGAATGCACCTGGTATAAAGATATTATATTTTTTCTGCAAGAGTTAAAGCCCCCTGACGAAATGGGGAAGAGTAAGGCAAGAGATTTAAAGCTCAAAGCAGTTAGATATTGCCTTATTGACCAGGTCTTGTATTGGAAAGACCCTCTAGGTGTGCTTATGAGATGTTTAGACCCACAGGAGGCCCAAAAGATTATTTTCGACTTTCATGGCAGCTTGTGTGGGGGACATCATTTCTGGAGAACCACGGCCTACAAAATTCTCAGGGTTGGGTACTACTAGCCCACTTTATTCACTGATGTCTGTGCAAAAATAAGAGCTTATATCCAATGTCAGAAATTCTTAGGAAAGCAACAGCTCAAGTCTTTGCCATTAAAGCATGTAGTAGCTTCAGGACCCTTTCAGCAGTGGAGCCTAGAATTTATTGGGGAAATTCATCCTACATCAAGCGGTCAACAAAGATGGATCCTAACTGCTACAGATTATTTTACCAAGTGGATATAAGCTATTCCCATAAGGAGCACTTCTCACAAAGTCACCATAGGTTTTCTTGAAGATATTATGGCAAGTTTTGGTTGTCCGAACAGAATCATCACCGATAACGCTGCATCCTTCAAGGCCGAACCACTGGTCAAATTTTGCGAGCAGTTCAAAATTTCATTGATCCACTCTACCCCCTACTACCCCCAGGGCAATGAACTAGCAGAGTCCTCTAACAAAATCCTGATAAATATCATCAAAAGACTGCTAGAGGACAATAAGAAAGCATGGGATTTAAAGCTTAAGTTTTCCCTGTGGGTTGATCGTGTAAGATAGCTAGAGAGGTAGTGGGGGAGCCAGAGGCCCCATAGTGATAATAGTGGAGGCCATTCAATGTAAGGTGTAATAGTTCCACTATATTATTAAATAATACCCACTATGGTAGTTAGATATAATAAATGGGTAGTTAGATATAATAAATGTAAGAAGACTTCTTAGAAGGTTCTACTTCTAGAAGATTCCTCCTCTAGAATGTTCTTAGGTGATGGTAGCACTATATAAAGGGTTTCAAGCAATGTAATTGGATATGAAGAGAATTATTGTATTGTGAGATAAAGAACATTAGGAGTATTCCCACTCGAAGAGGCAAGTGAACAGGAGATGATCCCTTCCATAATAGGATCCATTGTATGGTGTTTCCCTACCTCAAGGATTTTGATATAATAAAGTGTGGTTTCTTTTTTCTTGATTTGTGGATCTATTGTGTATTCAGTATTTGTAGTGATTATATATGTAGATATACACAGGTTATTAACAAGTGGTATCAGAGAACTTTCCTTGGTAGACATTGTGGGCAAATATTTTTTATTTTTGCAGATGTTTTTTTTTCGGAGAAGAAAAAAGAGGGCCACGAAATTTCAGAAGTTTTTGGTGTATTTGTGTGAAAATTTGCAGAAACAGGTTCTATATATGATTTCCTCTCAGAAAAAAAACCCAAGTTGAAAAAAAAATCATTTGAAACGGAGTCTGGGAAGTCAAGATATTGAAGTTTTAAAATCTGCAATTTTTCAGGGTTTTTTCCGCGAACAGCGGCACAATTTTTTTATTTATGTAGCAGCTGGAGGCCGAATTTTCCCAAACAAATTACATATATGAGTTCCTCTCACAATTTCATCCAATTTTAAAAAACAAATGAGCCGAAACGGAGTCCGGGAAGTGAAGTTATGAGCATTTTAAATTCAGCAGTTTTTCAGGGTTTTTCCGGAAAAAGCCGCGATTTTCTGTCGTAACTTATTGTTCTATTTTTGGGTTTTTTTGTGACAGCTGCGGGAATGAAGAGTTCATAGGGTTTTCATATGGATATTTCCTCTCAAACCCTCAAAGAAATTCTTGAAGCATTCAAATCTCAATTGTATGACACATTGGATGCTAGATTGCATGACCTTGCAGATGGCCTCAATGATAGTTTTCGTAGTATTCAAGATTCATTGGATAGCATGCAGGAGAGATTTCTTATGGAGGACAACAGGGATGAATTTAATCAAGAAATATATGTTTGGTATGATTTTGAGGCCGAATGTGATGATTGGTATATGGATAGTTGTCATTTCTGGGATGACAACCACTTTCATATTTTATTTGATGACTCTACTCCACCTTCTGTAGAGAACATCAATGTCCCACATCAGGAGCTAGTTACCAACATCCAACCTGCATATTCTATAATGGTATTGTTCCTTCCAGATTCAACTTTGATCATCTCTCACTATGTGGATGGATATTCTTATTTGGATCCACATGATAGGTGTCAGTATTGGGAGAATCATTTTCAGTTGGTTATTGGGTGTTGATATCTTCCATGTGGGGTTCACATAAGAAATTGGACATGGGACCCTGGTTTACAATGGCGTTTGGACTAATTTAGCATGGTGGCTACCATTTCTCAATGGGACCCTAGTTCTCTAGTCTACTTCAGCATGATGGTCCACACTTATCCATGAGACCCTGGTATATGGTTGTACATCAAGTGTTGAGGACAACACTTTCATAAGGGGGATGGAATGTAAGGTAGCTAGAGAGGTAGTGGGGGGGGCAGAGGGCCCATAGTGATAATAGTGGAGGTCATTCAATGTAAGGTGGACTAGGTCCACTATATTATTAAATAAGTCCCACTATGAAAGTTAGATATAATAAATGGGTAGTTAGATATAATAAATGTAAGAAGACTTCTTAGAACATTCTACTTCTAGAAGATTCCTCCTCTAGAATGTTCTTAGGTGATGGTAGCACTATATAAAGGGTTTCAAGCAATGTAATGGGAGAATTATTGTATTGAGATTTTAAGCTCATTAGGAGGATGCCCACTCGAAGAGGCAAGTGAACAAGAGATGATCCCTTCCATAATAGGATCCATTGTATGGTGTTTCCCTACCTCAAGGGTTTGGTAATAATAAAGTGTGGTTTCTTCTATCTTGCTCTATGGATCTATTTTGTATTCAGTATTTGTGGTGATTATATTTGTATATCTATTTAGGATCTTAACAGATCGAGTGACAATGAAGATATCCCTGGGCCTCTCCCCTTTCCATCTTGTCTCTGGGGCTGAAGCAGTTTTTCCTTCTCACCTTGCCCTGCCTGTAGAGAAATTCTTCCAAGACTACCAGGGCAAACCTAATGATATGATTAGAAGGATACATAAACTAGTAGAAGTGCAGCAGACCAGAGAACAGTTGTTGGACAAAGTGCATGAACATCAACAGAAGATCAAGCAAGCCTTCGACAGGAAGGCGAGAAAGGACGACTTCCAACTGGGAGATCTGGTTCTCAAATGGGACATGCCAAAGCAGGACAAAGGAAATCACAGCAAGTTTGAAGCCCTATGGATCGGGCCCTTCAAAATCTCTAAGATATATCCAAATAATACATACAGGTTGCAGAATTTGGAGGGCGATCAAGTTTTCGGTGGCCTTGTAAATGGGAATTTTCTCAAGAAGTTCTTTATTTGAGTCACAAGTGGCTCCCGGGCTTTTGTAAATATTGTTTTTCTTTTATTTATCAGTTTCATAGGTGACTCCATAGCCCAACAGTAAGGCATTGAAGTTGCAGAAGAGTTATTGGCATCTCACAGGGAGCAAGCCATCCCCCATGGAGCCTAATGTTATCACATTTATTTGTAAAAGGGGCTGTTTTCCTAAGAAGTTGGCCCCTTGGCAAAATAATTAAAGAAAGCGGGCAAAAACCCATTATTCGACTTATATCCTAAGTCGGAGGTGCGATGTGACGTTTTGGCGCGACATGATAAGATGCGTGCAAATCTGGGCGGTCGAGAGCTACGCACCCCAGATCGATGGTTGATGGCCATTTCGGGGCCTCAACATGTGCACAGGATAAAAAGGGTAGAGCGGGCCGGGAAAAACAGTCGTGGTTTGTGAAGGTGGTACGTGTCATACAAAGACACACATCGGTCCCAAAAGTGGGGAAGTTCCAAACCTCTTTTCGCAGCCCCGATATGCGCATGTCCACATAATGTCCTATCTCGGGCCGACAAGTGGTCGCTCCCTCCATCTATCTTCCACTTATCGTCCCTCCGGTATCTGTCCCTTTCCCATCTCCCGCCACCTGTGCCACCTCGTTCCACATCACCTCCATCCTGTTACACCTCAGCCCTGCTTGTGTGCCCCCCACTCTATCCTCAATATCCTCATCCATCCACAACTGTCCACCTAGCCATCTCTTGCCCGCTACTCCATACCGAGTGTGCCAATCACTTCGGCAGTAGCCATGTTTGTCGTCAGGATTCCCTGTAAGCATCCAACTCAGATCCAGGCGGAGAACACTGAGGTTGTCACATCTTACAGGTGCAGAGTTGAATTGAGCCATCCTCGATCCCAATGAGGCAGTTATGAGGGTAGTTGGCGGTGGTTAAACGTCATTTCTGCCATAAGTAGAAAGTGCAGGAAATGACCACTAGTTAGTCATCTCATCAGCAGGTTCGTTCTAAAGCTCGATTGCGTCTTATCGAAGTTCACTTATGGTCAGAGAATGTATGCACAGTCCGACATGAAGCATGCCCATGTAATGCCTTCAATGCAGCTTCTCGATTATGCTCCTATGATTTTTGTTTTGAGTATAAATACTCAATTTTTATTTTTTTTAAGGGTCGATGGTAGAGCAAAGCTCCTGTATTGTAAAGTCTCAATGAACATTCTGGGTCTCTGGTTATGTATATGCATTTGAGACATCTTGTTTAATGACAGTCATCTTTCCTAATCCCTCATGTTTCCCTCTGATGTTGAAAGAGTTCGTGGTTGAATGATTCACTTGAATTATTGTGACTGCATTATGATGAAAGTTTGATTATAGTGTTGTTATGGTTCCTTTCAGTTTCTATGAGATTTAAATTCAAGAAGTTCTTGTGTTTAAATTTTTCCTCCTTAGGTTGTCGAAATACTTGATGTCCTTTCCAGACTTCTTCTTTTTCGCACCGACGTCTTCCTCCTACTCACCCTTACTACAACTTAATGTCTAAAGTTAAATCAAGACCTCACCTACTAGTGCATATCAGTCCATTTTTCCGAGTTAAGACGATATTTTCCTGAGACTGCGCCCATTTGACCCTTTATAACCAATCTGTGACATAAACTCTGATGGGTATCAGGCTTACCTCTGCCGCAATCCAGAGGTGACTTATGGTGCTAACAAGATGATTTTCCTTGAAGATGGTAGGTTTCAATTATGGCTTCTACATTTGATGAATAGTAGTGAAACTAGAAATATTTCCTCATGTCCAAAAACTAAGCTTCAACATATTCTCCCTTTCTATGCTCTCCATCAAATGATGGTGGCTTGAGCTTCCTTATCTCTCCTTGAAAAATATCTGACTCGGGCCTCCTCCTTTGTCTTTTGACAGGGGACAGTCTTGGGTTGCTCTCCAACCTTGAACGTACGTGTGTTCTTCTGGTCAAGTGTCTTGGTGAATGATGATGATGATTTCTACTAACACTCCTCGATTTCCTAGATCCCCTATGATCATCTCTCCTATATTTTGATATAGATGCTTCTACTTGCTTTGCACTAGCTTCTTGTTTTGTGCCAAAATATTTATTGACTTATTTTTGCAACATATTCAGACTCTATAATATATTCTCCGAAATATCATCATCCTTTCATTGTCTTCTCTATATATCTGCACTTCCTTCTGCAACATTCTCATAGTCTCAACCAACTCCATTGGTTCCACCCAGCCTCTATGTCCATTGGACTCAATCTTTGCATTTCCCATGTTGACATGTAAAACTCAGACCTCCTCCCCATGGTTGTAAGATCCTTGAGTATCCTCCATATTTATAGTCCTCATGTAGGAACCAAATCTATTTTTCTTGTACCTCTAATTATGCAAAAATATGCATGCAACAATTGTTGTTAGAATTATGCATATTGTAAAATATTTTCTCAATTAGGTTACAGGTCATTCTTTAGCAAAATTTATGAGGAGTGTGGATGCATTGAAATCAAATTCTAATTGTTTAGATACATTCTTCTCTAAATTATATTTACCACGACAGTACTCGTGCCTCATTCTAAGTTTTGAGTGTAAAGTTATAGCTTTCTAAAATTTGCAAAAAAAAAAATCCAATAGTGCCTTACTCTCGGTGCAATTTATCTGAGAGGCCATTCTCTACCACTTGTAGAAGAAAATAGGCCAAGAATCAGAAAAAAAAAAAATTGTATCATACGCATATACAATTTATGATTTTGAACACAAAGAAACTTTCATATTTGAAATCAGATGCTTCATTCAAATTCTATATAAATCTGGAATTGATGACTTTGCACTTCCACGTTTTCTCTAGACTTGGGATTTTTAGCCATTACTGGCTATCTCCCAAACAGAGTGAAATTAGGAAAAAATACCTCAATACAAAGTTGTCTAGATTGATGTGTAATTAAAATATTGAATAAATAATTTTTTCTACATTGGTGATCTGGGGTCCCTTTTCCTCCTCCAAAGATTTCAAAAATCCTCAAAACGTGCATGGGAATAGTGGATTTTTCCATGTTTGAGTATCCCCACACCAACGCCTTTTGAATTTTTCCAAGATCCCAAATGGGTATCTTCATGCCCGCTTTTTGGACTCCCTATAATAATTTCACCTTCATCTAGGCCCGAGTTACTAAGCACGACTAGATCTTTAAAAACCATTAATTCACATTTTTCATAAAATCTAAGCAAAATTAGCCAGTGGCCCTTACTGGCATTCTTGTATCTGTTAAAAATACTGAGAGGGGGGTGAATCAGTATTTAGAGAAATCGGAATTTTTGAACTTGTACTTCAATCATATCATGTATTCAATTTATATCCAATCAACAATGAAGACTATCCAATGAACAATGAAGAATAGTATAAAAGATACACCAATACACCATGCATAGTATATAAGAATTAATCATGTATTATTGTTCAAAGGAAGTAATGACTTCCAAAGGTAGATACAGCTTCCAAATATAAAGGAAGGGATAAACCTCCAAAATGAAGATACAATCCTCCAATATCAAGAGAGGGTTGACCTATCCATCCTTGCCCCTTTCTTCCACCCAAGAATATATGAGAGATAATAAAACTTTACATTAAATTATCGCCATCAACCAACCATCACATAGAACCTGATAATGATTCATGATACTTATTCAACTTCTACAATTCTTCACTTCTTGGAATACTCTGATCCTGTATATAATATTACTCGATGTATTTTCTGAAACACCTCCAATTTTCACTCCTTGAATCCTCCCAGAAAAGGAGTTATAGAGAAAATGGTAGACCTTATTCAATTCTGGTTTATTCAGGAGAGAGAACTTGTACAACATGCCCCACACTCAATATTTAACATCTAATTCTGAAATTCGTACACATGAAACTAAAACCCATACTCTTTCCAATGCAATTGGTCTCACTTCATTTGGATTCTCTATGAAGACGTTATGATTGTTTTACTCGGAACACTTGTTTATGACTAGATTTAGGACTAGTCAAAAACCCTATCTTTCACATAGTGTGTCTCCAAAATTATAGTGAATAAAGAAATGAAATTTTTACCACAGGTACCTAGATATGTCTTCTCAATAGCCTCCAAATTTCACCATCTGTATCATTCTAGAAACAAATTTATAGAGAAAATGGTAAGACGACCTGTAAATAACATACCTTAGAACACATCACCAAAAGACTTCATCCTCCATTGAAATTTGGCCTTCTTACTTCAGATTTCCTTAGAAATTCGACTTATATCTCCTTGTTCATTAATAAACATGTGTGTGTTGAAAAATTAATGTATAATGAGATGTATTTGTACCCTTTATGTCACTTATTTTTAACATAGTCATCTTCAAAAATTCATTTCTCCTCAATCATGAGGATCCATGTAACGTGCCACATACCACCGGAAGTGGCATGAATTATACTATCCATCTATGATTTTTTTATCTGCATGTGTAATTTCCTTCATGTCTATCTACTTCGATCAACTATGGGATCCAAAATTTAATGGCTAGGGTTGACATCAATGACTAGAACCAATGACTAGGGTTGACATCAATGACAACAACCAATCTTCCAACAATCTCCCCCTTTGTCATTGATGGCAACACTCATGCTCCCCCTATCATCATGATACCAATTTCTCTCCCCCTTTGACATCAATGGCAAAGGGTGGGGATTCTCCCCCTGAGTTCAACGGCAAAAGGTAACTCTCTTCTTTGGGGTTGCTCCCCCTAAACATATAGAACTTAATAACACTTCATTTTTATTTTCGGCCTTATTGTCTTTTTCTTCCTTCAATATCTTTCGTGTGTATTCAATATTATTTCTCTTCTCTTGGTCTAGGATGTATATGTTACTTGGTATTCTTGTTGCAGTTGCAACCAATCTTCTTGAACCTTCTTCTTTTATTTTACATCTTCATGAGTCAAACATGAGAGTATATCCTTGATCACACATTTTACTAACACTGAGGAGATTATGCTTCAAGTCTTCAACCAATAGGACATTCTTCGCTTTTACATTTTTGCTTCCAAGCTCTACTACACCTTTTCCAAGTATTTTGGCAGATGATTCATCTCCAAATGCAACATTTTCGCCCTTTCTCTTCGAGCTGATGAATTTGTCTTGATCCCCGATCATGTGTGAAGAAAATCCATTGTCTATGTACCATTCATCTTCTTCTTTAAGTTCTTCAACGGTCAATTCTATTCGACAATGTTCATTGTTTGGAATATTTTTCCTTCTCCATATTGTGGTTGGCATATGGTCATTTGGCATAGCAGCATCTCCATTCATATATCTGCAATCTCGTGCTTTATGACCAAGATAATTACATTTGTAGCATACAATATTTTGGTCCATCAATGGGGCAAAAGAATTATAACTTATGTTGAAAAATACACAATCGTTTCCATATCTTCTATTTACACCATTCATGTTTCTTTCATATTTGTTCCTTTCATTGATTCTACAATTAATTTCCTTATGTCCAAAATTGTTGCAAGTATAACAATCCAAGAAAGAAATTTTGATACCTGGGAGTAAGAGATCTTATTTGTGATGTAGTCCATATTGGTTCACGATCTACTCTTATGTAGTTTCCTTCATATTGAGTGAAGGTTTTTTGGTTTTTGAATGTAGGAGGTATTCTTGGATATTCATCTCTTCTGTAATCATTCCTTCTTTCCGGCATCCTGGTCCACTTCTCATCAATTGTCTGTGCGGAGATTTCTTCAAGCTTTTTGTTTTCATTTGTATCTTCTTTGCATGAAGTTTCACCCATTCATCCAAGATGTGTTAAGCATTTTGGCACTTGAGAGTTTATTAATCTCTTCCTTAATGAGACAAATTCTTGTTCAAGTTTCTCACAATCTTCTTCTTTCTTCATCATCTGGACATTTCTTACTTCTTCTATTCTTCTTGCTTCTTCGAGTAGAGTCTTCAAGGAATGGTTTCTTGTCTTAGTTTATCAAAGTATTCTAATTGTTTCTTCAAGATTTGAATTGTATTTTCACAACTACCCAATTCACTTCTTAGTTTTCTATGCATGTTTTTGAGCTTGTTATTTTCAATCTCAACATGAATCAATTTTTCAAAATTCTCATCTTCTTGTTGAACCATTTTTTCTTCTTCTATTTCAGAATTGTATTCTTCTTCATTGGACTCTTATTATTCCTCAGTATCATCTCTTTCAATTTTTGGATAATGGAATTCATGTTCAATATGTCCTACTCCTTCACAATTAAAAAAAAAGAACGCACCTCTAAGAATTTCTTCGACATGTGAGTTGCAACTTGCTTCAACTTCTTTTGCTTTTGGCTTTGCATAAATATCTTGTAGCTTCTCCCAAAGATCCTTTGCTGATGCACATGATCCCACCTTGGATTTTACTAAATCAGTCAATCCATCAAAGATAGTATCCATTGCCAATTTGTTGTCTTCCATTTCTGCTTAGGATTTTCCTTCCAGTGGTTAAATTATTCTGAAGGAAACCTGCTCCGATACCAATTGTTGGAAATATTGAGAGAGGGGTGAATCAGTATTTAGAGAAATTAGTATTTTTGAACTTGTACTTCAATCATATCATGTATTCAATTTATATCCAATCAGCAATGAAGACTATCCAATGAACAATGAATAATAGTATAAGAGATACACCAATACACCATGCACATTATATAAGAAGTAATCATGTATTATTGTTTAAAGGAAGTAATGACTTCCAAAGGTAGCTACAAATTCCAAATATAAAGGGATGGATAAACCTCCAAAAGGAAGATACAATCCTCCAATATTAAGAGAGGGTTGACCTCTCCATCCTTGCCCCTTCCTTCCACCCAAGAATATATGAGAGATAATAAAACTTTACATTAAATTATTACCATCAACCAACCATCACATAGAACCTGATAATGCTTCCTGAGACTTCTTCAACTTTTGCAATTCTTCACTTATTCGAATACTTTGATCCTATAGATATTATTACTCAATGTATTCTCTGAAACTCCTCCAATTTTCACTCCTTGAATCCTCCCAGAAAAGGAGTTATAGAGAAAATGGTAGACCTTATTCAATTTTGGTTTATTCAGGAGAGCAAACTTGTACAGCATGCCCAACACTCAATATTTAACATCTGATTCTGAAATTCATACACATGAAACTAAAGCCCGTACTCTTTCCAATGCAATTTTTCTCACTTCATTTGGATTCTCTATGAATACGTTATGACTGTTTTACCCGGAACACTTGTTTATGACTAGCTTCAGGACTAGTCAAAAACCCTATCTTCCACAGAGTGTATCTCCAAAATTATAGCGAACAAAGAGTTGAAATTTCTACCACAGGTACTTAGATATGTCTTCTCAATAGCCTCCGAATTTCACCATCTGTATCATTCTAGAAACAAAGTTATATCAAAAATGGTAAGATGACCTGTAAATAACATACCTTAGAACACATCACTAAAAGACTTCATCCTCCCTTGAAATTCATCCTTCTTTACTTCAGAGTTCCTCATAAATTCAACTTATATCTCCTTGTTCATTAATAAACTTGTGTGTTGAAAAATGAATGTATAATGAGATGTATTTATACCCTTTATGTCACATCCTTTTAACATTAGGACCGACATGTAGTTTCTTCTTCAATTCACATTGTCATCTTCAAAAATTCATTTCTCCTCAATCGTGAGGATCCACGTGATGTGCCACATACCACCGGAAGTGGTATGACTTATAATATCCATCCATGGGTGTTTTATCTGCATGTGTAATTTCCTTCATGTCTATCTACTTCGATCAACTGTGGGGTCCAAAATCCAATGGCTAGGGTTGGCATCAATGACTACAACCAATGAATAGGGTTGACATCAATGAAAACAAACAATATTCCAACAATATCCCTCGTCACTTCATAAAAAACCTTTAAATTTCATCTAATTTTGAGTTGAAACACTCGTTTTATCGCCAAAACAAGTTTTTGGCTCCAAACATCTTTTGTAATTTGTTTATTTTTGTTGATGTGACAATTTGACTGACATGGCATGGCACATGGTTGTTTATGTCCACATGTCATCCCCTAATTCGACCATGTTATTGATGATAGGATTATTTATTCCATCGACAATCATTGATTTTATTTACATCGACAAATTCCTTACTTCGTAGAATTTCACCAAACTCCGAACGTTTCATCGACAATCAACAATTTTCTTCTTCGAAAATTTTCAAAAAAGTCATACTTTGTAGAATTTTTCCGAACCCCGATCGCTCCATCGATGATCAACAATTTCCTTTGAACTACATTATGTTCACCCTTTTTTTAACTCCAAAAATCTCCATCAATGATCAACAAAATTCCTTTCACATTGTCGAACTCGTTTATCTTATAAATTGTTGACCAACCCCGCAATGGATTTGGAGCATTGATGTCAAGATAAAAAGAGTTCTCAATTGTTGATTCTCCAACCCTTGCTAAAAATATCTGAACTTGTAGATGGATCTCAACCATCGATTTTCTAAACTTCACCAAACTTTGAAGATGAATCTTGACAGTCGATCTGCTAAACTTCACCAAACTTTGAAGATGAATCTCAACTGTCAATCTACTAAAATTCACCAAACTCCAAAGATGAATCTCGACAGTCAACTTGCTAAAATTCACCAAAATTTGAAGATGAATCTCAATCGTCGATCTCCTAAACTTCAACAAACTCCAAAGATGAATCTCTACTATGAAATGTGATTGGATATTTTCTTCCACTTTTCTCCATCGACAATCAAAAATTTCCTTCAAAATTTCATTCGAACTTTGCCACAATTCCCCGAAATATGAAAAATCCATCAACGATCAACAATTTTCTTCTAATTTTTCTTTGGACTTCGTTGAAACTCGCGGAACTCCAAAAACTTAGAAGTTTTTTACCAAATCTAGGATGAATCTAGGCCGTCAATCTAAAAATCAAATGCAATCTCGATTGTTGATTCATCAAGTTTATGCCACAACCACTGCCTTCCTCCATCATGGCATTTCCAATGTGGACCCTATCAGTCCACATCACGGGTGTGATCCATGCCATCATATGTACAAGTTTTTTCAAATATCCTGAAAAAAAAAAAAAAAAAAAAA
>ML789872.1:22027-37497 GCA_009831015.1 Picea engelmannii | reverse complement strand
ATATATATATATATATATATATATATATATATATATATATATATATATATATTTGAAGTTTTCTTCGGTGAACTTGAAAATTTTGATCGATCCAAAAATGAATCTCGGTCATTGATCACCAATTTGAATTTGATATGGGCCATTGATTTTACTAACTTCTTAGTCGCCATTAAAACACAAAATTTGACCTTCCAAGACAAATTTAACTTCACAACTTGTAGATTGATGCCATCGATCATCTCCTAAACCATTCTGAGTGTAAATTCAACTTGAATTTTCTTAGAAATTTGGGGATTTCACTCTGTTTTCACAAATTTCCCAAAATCCATCATAGATGAAACTCTATAACAACGAATTTACCCAATTCGCACTAGACTTTGGCCCATACTGGTCTGGTGTTGAACTAGAAGCTCTAATACCACTCTCTAATGTGCCCCACTACTAACCCCATAATTTTTTTTCCGATGCCCATTTAAATTAGATGCAAACAACAAGATAAATATGTATGTAGCTAGTAGAAATATCTACAATCATGCATGCAATTCCATTTAAATAAACACAACAACATATTAATATGTGCAGCATGCTAAAACATCCATGTATCTAACAACATTTTAAAACATGAATGCAACTAAAATAACATTCACACATCAACATCAATTTACTTAAAATCATGAAGTTTATGCACAACCAATTAAATTTATGCACAACAACATATAGTTTATCAAAACTTAGAGTAACCACACAACAGATTAATCCCATAAATAAAAATAATAAACAGAGATAAAACACGTATATTTTAACCAAATGTGCACAACCAGTTGCAGGGGACAGATGTTTCACCTAACTGTATATTTGATGCTCCAAATCTCAGCAATAAATCACCCTCGATTTGGGGCTACAAATCCACAAGAAATGGTGTCTCTCCTTTGTCCACTCATAGCCCAATACAACCCACAACAAGCTGATTTTTCCTACAGCTATCCCAATCCTCCATCTCTCTTCCTCTCAATCTACACAACCCAAGGAATAGGATCCCCCTTCACTGCACACAGTCCCTTAGGCCTTCCCACTTCCCTCCAAGGCTCCAAGATAGGTTGGATAGGAATCTCTCTCGCCGGGGACTCCAGGGATGTCAGCTACAGCATGAAAACTCACAGCAACAACTCATTTCTATAGGGAAAAATATCACATAGAAAATTCACTCTATAGGCCTAACCACTTGCTTCTTCATGCATTTGCAGCTCCAAATAGATACAACACATGCCCATTATGGATGCCTTGAAGCTCTAGCACTCTGAACTTCCTTGTTGTCCCAAAAATTGCATGTAAAAAGTCCCTACCATACCCATTTGAATTTCCCTTTTTCCCATGAATATTGACTCTCACATTCCCCAATGTTTATTGTACTCAACCCGCGTGCTCTCATAACTATGGGATGTGAATTTTCACACCAACCCTCTTACATGTGTTTAATTATTGACTTTGAGAACACTCAAAAGAAAAATAGAAGGTTATGCACAATAATAATTTAAGGAAGGTGGGTTGGGATTAATACACATGAACAATTCCCCTGTGGCCCCCCTCTTATACCCTCCCCTCTCTTGTGGAAACTTATCCCCCCATTACTTTGTCTGTGTCCATATGCATTCAACATCACATTTTATTTTATATTATGATATATAATGTACTTTACATATTACATAGTCAGGCTCGCGACGATTCATCATATTTACATTACATATCGTTAATTCAAAGATTAAAAATGGGGATGTGTTGATGTTTGAATAAGTTGAGATCGAAACAACAACCTCATGAGGATTAAAGATCTGCCTTCGTTTTTATAGAGGTGGTACTCCTCTTTGAATTTTTTAAAGATTTTTATTTGAAGATCTTGGGGCAACAATATTAAAAAGGGAGAGTGCTAAAAAGAAAACTCCAAATCTTTTTCATTCAAATAAATATAAATACTGAAAATAATATACATGCATCAAGAATTCTTGAGAAATGGACTAGGAACCTTCAATTATAAAATAATATATTTGCAGAAATATGATACAAAGAAAATAACTATAGAAAATATAACATTAATCTCACATTCATCATAGTTTCAAATATTTTTTATCACATTCAAAGAAAGAAAGAAGAAGATCTCACATATCAGAGAACTTTAAAAGAGTTTTTTCATTGAAATAAAAATAGGATTTGATATGTTAATTTCAAATATCTTATACTCAAATGCTCAGAGTTCAAAGATACAATTAAAATTAACCCAGAAATAGTTCTCTGGAATTTTCTCAAAAATTAAATAGTCTTTAATAGTCTTAAGAAAGTAAAAGCATTTGTCCAAAGATGGACTAGGATTGAGTCTTGTGGACCATAAAATAAAGAAATAAAATAGGAACAAAGTAGGAATGATGCAAGATCTGAAAAGAGAAAAGAAGGGAGCGATCAGAAATCGGTTATATTATCCTTGAGATAGACAAAATATAACTGGATGAATTCTAAAAACGGAAGAGAAAGGAAGAAGAATGTGATCAATTTGCACTTACTATGATGGAATCTCTCACACATATTTAGGTCATTGTTGCTCTTATATTCTCTCTGGTGACAGTTTCTTGATCGATACCAACTGCTTCAGTTTGATCCTCTTCAATAATCTTGATTAAGGCCAAATTTAACCAATTTTCAATATATTGACGCATTGGAGCAGTTGTTACCTATTGTTTGACCCTTATGTCAAACAATGTAGTTTCAAATTATTTATAATCAATTGAAGGTTGTTGCAATGTAATTTCAATATCTTCATTTTTATTTACATATTCCACAAGTCAAATTTCAATTTCTTGCTCCATGTACTCGGTCATACTGTTGAACTTCTTCATTGATATACCTTTCAATATTTCTACATGTTCCTTAAATTGTTTCTTTGTCAAGAGAATGTTATTTGAAATAAGTTTGGGATTGTGTACTTCACCAATAGTTCCTAGAAGGTCTAATTCCATTAACTTGGAATAAGATTCACTCTTTTTGACACTTAGGACATCTAGATCATCCAATAATTCTTTTAATGTCTTAATTCTTCTTATCCAACATGCCTTCAATTGTTTCATGCGAGTAGGGGAGGGAAAATATTCATCTTTTCTTTTTAGCTCAGCCATGCATGAAACCTTTAAACTAAATGTAATAACTGCATCCTTATAAAAACCTTTGACATTTCTTAAGTCAACTTGCAAATATTCTCTGAAATTTTGAATTTTAGAACCAAGGGAGACAAAGATAATTTCTAAATCCCATGTCTCTAAAAGGAGAGTCATCCCTTTTTTAATATTTTCTCCAATGTAGTGCCTAATTGCAGCAAGTAAACTCGATGTTCCCTTCAATTTTAAACTTGATTTTGGATTTTTATCAAAGCTCTGTCAGGGTTGGACCATTGAAACTGGGGTATCAAATATAGGGGTGGAATTAGATTGTGTTTTAATTCCTTAACGATTTCCTTAAGAATTATATTTCTGGCCTCCAATCCATCCACCAACAATTCTATATCATCGCTCATAGCTTTGTGAATTATGGAAATTCTGGAAGGGGGTACACCTTTGAATCAAATTTTGATTTAGATTTTCTTTTGGTCTTTGAATGTTTTTTCTCTAAAATTGATTTTTAGATCTTTTGTCAAATAGGGCATTTTGTACTGTAAAAGATTCATCTTCTGAAAAGGCTTGTTTTTTAGTTACAATCTCAACTGCAACTTTCCTACTTTCCTAGAGTCTTTGTTCATCATCTAAGAACTCAATATATTCAATATTAATATCTAGATCCATATATTGAAGCACAACTTTGCCTTCACGTATGATATTTTCTTCCTCCTACTGAGTACCTTGCCTTTTCCTTTTGACATGAAGTTTATGAGATTTCTCCAATTTTCCTCTTAGAGGATTTTGGTCACCCCCATCATAAGAATTATTGGTAGAAGCTTTCTTTTGTTGTGGTGTTACTGGATGAGAAATTTTCTTTGGTAGGTCGATTTTTTGTGATACACTTGGCGAATGAGTAGTTCTTTCATTTGTCACTTTTCCTCTATGCTTATGTTTATCTATAGTACTAATAATAGTTTAGATATCTTCCGTTTTCCTTTTTCCAATTGGTGTTGGTGGATCTTGACTATCACCCTCTTCCTCTTCAAATAAAAATGTATTAGCAAGTAAATTATTGTATCCAACAGACGTCATGTGGTCCATAAAAAGATGAATTGCATCAAAACCCATGATTTCCTCTACAAATTTCAAGTTGTATTGATCTAACTGAATTATGAATTCATCAATTTTAGAAATACTTCTTAATAAAATTTGCCCAATTCTCCATGGCATTGGAATAAATTGTTTTTTTCCTTTTCTCATGGAAGAAATGTACCCATAATATGTAGTGTCTAGAAACCTCTATGACAAACATTCTATCTTAAACATAATAAGGGATATAAAAGGGCTTATCACGAGAACAATATATTCTTACCACACTATAATGCTCCATTTTCTCAAAACTCCCCTTTTCATCTAGGAAGGTTGATGGTTCCAAGGATAATCTATATGTTTTTGGACCAAAATGAGTTTCTTGAAAACATGAAAAAACATGTTATAAGCTTCATAAAAATGATAAGTAACCTTCTATCTTCAGAGGGCTTGGTACCACAATGGTACTTGATCAATTTTACAGTCAACTCTCCTTCTGATACTCAAACCTTTAAAAACATGACAATAAGTGATAGAAAATATCAAATATGAAGACATGTAGAACCTTTTATTTTCCCTGAAATTTGCTAATTGTGAGGAAATTTCTATGGAGATAATATTCGCCCAGTTGAAGATTTCCTTCTCATGAACTGTAAAATATAAAATGTAAAGGGCTAACCGAGGAATTGTCATTGTTGATTCTTGACTTGTAACTCTAGTAAAGATCCATGAAATCTTTTTATAAGGATTTTTAAGCAAACTGACCTGAATATTCGATAAATCCTCTAGCATCGTAGCAGGATATTCAAGGTATTCTCGTAAAATGTCAAGTCCATAATTTATTTCCTTAAGTATTTATCTAGCTTCCTCCCCTTTGAATGTGATGGTTGGCTTGGGGAGCTTTAACATGCCTCTGAAAACTAACGGCGACAAGGAAACATGAGATTCCCCATGAAGTTGAATCACTCTCTGATTATGTTCATACTTATCGACGCACCAAAAAATAATTTCACTAGAGTCAAAAACCTTTGGTACGCACCTTGTTGAAGCAATGCCCGATGTCCAGACTATATTTTCGTTCCTTTATGATATTGGTAGCGATGAATAATACCAGTAAGACCTCGATCACTAGAACCTCTAGTCCTCTTGCCTGAATAAATTCAAAGTATCCCCACATAAGTGTTATCGTCCTTTCATTTTCGTTTTGGATGAAATTTGGTGGAGTTTTGTATATTCACTTTGAAATGTGGAGTTTCGCTAACGGTTAGCACGTCCGGACAGACTCTCCGAGATTAAAGTACACATGTCATGATAGTTTCAAATGTTGCCTAAAATGATTTTGAACATCTCTTAACATGATTTGTGCGATCTATATCAGTTGGCATTCATGATTTGCTAAACATTATGAAACCCTCAGAGGTCAATTTTGAAACCCTTGCTGTCATTTCGGAACTCTGTCATCATCAGAAGTTGTCTTCCATTATCCATTTCGCCAGCAAAACACACCATGCTCTGTCTTAATTGATCTAGACATATATTCAAACCACTCGAACATCCCACACATTCCTCTCCATCTGATTTCCATTTCACCCTCCATCAACACTGGTCTTCCTTTCAAAGCCCGATTTTAGTGTTTGCAGGTATTGTAAGATTGTTGTAGATGGCTTCTGTAGGAAATGTGCTCAGGAAGGAGCTACATGATGTGTCATATCTGGAATCTCATCCAGATATTTTCCATATGTTCAAAGAAGAAGTTTGCTACAGGTATTCTGAGAAACTGCAGGGGTATCACCAAGGAGTTGTTGACACTTTTGCCAAAAGATTTGATGGAGAAAAAGTGACATTGGGTCCATTAGTGATGCAAATAGATGAGGCCAATGTTGCAGCAGCAACTGAGATACCTGGACAAGGTGAAATATGGTTCAAAACCATTATCACTAAAGACATTGAACTTAGATATTATCTTAAGCCTGAATTCAAGTGCATTATTTGGAAAAGGGATGTTCCCAGGTCTCACCTGGAAGAGAAATGGAAGCAGTTGCTTAAAGTAATTCAAGTGTATATCACTTGTGAGGGCAGGTATGGAAGAGTTATGTTATATCATTTTAAACTCATGAATCATTTTACAGGGAGGAACCTTCTGAATTTTCCCCACTACCTTCATAGAAGCTTCACCAAGATGGCACATCAAGTCCAGGCTAAACCTGAGAAAGTGAGCACTAGACTTTTTCATCATGGCCTCATCAAACTCATAGTAATGGAGGAATTGTAGAAAAGGGTGAAGACATGGGATTACCTTCTATTTTGGAGACAGTTTGAAAAAGAAATTTAGCTTAAGGGAAAAAGGAAAATTCCTACCAAAGGGTCATCTACATCTAGGAGAAGCAAAAGAAAGAGAAGGGCTCTGTCCCTAGTACAGACAGAGGAGCCAACTCCCTCACCTAGTACCAAGACAGCAAAGAAAAAGCTTGACTTTGATCAAGTAGCAGAAATTCAAAACACAGCTTCTAAAAAGAATATCTTAAATTTTCCTTATTCAGATTCTGAATCTGAACCAGCTATGGCAGAAATTGAAGCCCCTGAAAATGAAGCCTTTGAACATGAAGCTCCTGATCTTGAAACACCTGAGACATCAACAATAAAGAGAGTCAGCAAATCATCAAAGATCAAGAGGCTTAAAGGAAAAGTAAAGGAGCTTGAGGTGTTAGAAAGGGTTGTAAAATCTCATAACCAGGCCTTGAAAAGAACATTTAACGAGGTAAGATATTCTTTGCAGAGGATAGATAAAATGCATGTGAAGGAGAAAAGAAGAATAAGAAATTGCTTAAGGAAAACCAGAGACTGCATAAGTTGGTCAAGTTCTTAAAGATAAAACTAATGCTTAAAAAACCTAAAACCAGAGCACATCCTGCTCTTAAAGATCTAGCAGAAGTTGTTGTGAACCTCAGTGAAGAAACCTGAATGCGGACAGACCAAAGGGATCCCATTTTTGCAGTTTTAGAAACAGTTTTGAAGACCTACAGTTTCGGCAACTTAATCAGTTTTGAAAAGGTGTTGTGAGCTACTGAAAACCCTCACTTTTGGTAGCTTATTTTACTCTATTCCATACACGTTAGCTATCGAAAGCGCAGACACGGGCAGAATGATAGTAATTTTGCCCAGATCGAATCTATTTGCTGCCAAATCATTCGGGGAGGGTTTAAAACGAGTATCAATTTTAAAAATAATAGAGATCATCCTCTTTTTCAAGTTTTGAGGAAAATACAAAGGATAAAAGGCTCAGAGGTTCTCCTATTTCTGTTTGAAGATTTTCCCAGGTGTCAAAAAATAATTTTGAGTTATCTCGTCATCTCCCAGAAGATCACTAAAGATATTGAAGAGATTGAAGACCAAATTGTGATAAGGGTTTAACCCCTTAAATATAGGATCTGATCCTATTTTCTTGAGAACTGTTTTGGTTTTGTTCTATTTTTAGTATTCCAGATCCTTTTTGATAGGATCTTGGATTTTGATGTAAAGGCTATAAAGCCTATTCCTTCAAGGAAACAAAGGTTCGAATTTGAATTCTCCATGTACTCTTTTATCTAAACTGTTTTGAATATATCAAGGAATCATAAGTTTCTGCCATTGGATATTGTTCAGTCTTTCCTTTTTCCTTTCAACTATGTTCTTGTGTGTTTGAGATTTAGTTCATTTCGATGTTTATGTTGTGATTGATAATTGTGTTATTATCTATGCATAGATAAACAAATACCCACAGTTCTTTGTTGGTTATATCTGACCTGTCACGTGTATGTTTTATAGATGTGGTATTGTTGGTATGATTAGTCTTCTTCATTCATTCCAGTTACAACTTTCTGAGCAGTACCCTTTGGTGGCCTTGTTTTGTCCCGATCTATCCAAATATATATTGAATTAAAGATTGAGTGTGTGAGATATTCACTTTGATCCATTTTTTACCTTCATTATTGAGTTCTTGATTAAGTTACGAGGCTCTTTCGATCACAACCTAGAAAGACTCTTGGAGTGATAACAAATTGGCGTCATTGTCGGGGAGAGGAGTGAGAAGCAAGCTTATGTGGGAGACGACATAGTCACAACTTTGATGATAGAAAAAGGATGGACATCATTGATAGTGAGAAGATAGTTTCATAAGATCAGGGATTATCTGATCTAACTCAAGAATATAGTTCACCTTTTGTTGTAGAAGACATCTGCTCATCCTCTATAGACTCTTCTCAATCTGAAACTAGACCCAATTCTGCCTTTATTCATACAAACCTTCCTGTAGTTGAACTTGTCCTACAAGAATTGTTTGTCAAAGGAGAATAAAACCTTGCCAAGCTATTGACTAAGTTTTACAGAGCCTCTTATTTTCATCCTTCCCTTGCAAGTCCAAAAATACCTTCTTCTCCTATTACCTCACCTACAATATTAGCCTCATCTCAACCCCTAGTAATCCTAACTTCTAGTCCATCCACCTCTATTGTTATCATGGAAGAAACACCTCAAAATCCAACTAATATGGAAAGAATTATAACTGCTAGATATGCCCCTTTAGTGTTGCCTAATCCTTTAAATGCTATGCCTACTGGAGACTATCAAAAGTATATGCCAAAATTTTTTGGGATAGAAGAGGTCACAGTTGAAGAGAATCTCAAATTGTTTTACAGTTATTCTAATAACTTAAATATCACAGATGAAGATATATGGATGAGAGTGTTTGTGCAAAGATTAGATGGAGGGGCCAGAGGGTGGTTCAGAGAATTAACCCCGGGATCAATAATAGGAATTGAAGTGTTGGATGATACTTTCTTAAAACAATGGGGGGATAAGAAAGACTTTTTGTATTACATTACAAAATTTGGAAACTTGAGGAGGGAGAATGGTCAATCAGTGTCATACTTCACCAAGAAATTTAATAGAATGTACAGTAAAATCTCGGTCGAAATCAAGCCAACTGCTACCTCTGCAAAGATCACATATGAAAATGCTTTTGATGTTGAATTTTGTTTGTTGCTAAGAGAGAGGAGGACTGTTACATTGGAAAACATGCAGGATGCAACACTTGAGGTGGAATCTAATATCTTGGCTGCAGAAAAGTTCAAAGGTAGAGGAGAAAGGAGAAAACAAAGGGGAGAAGCTTCCTCATCAAGTGTTGATCCTAACATGGAGAAGATGGCTCAGATGATTGAGTCATTTTCTTCATAATTGTCCAAAATTAAGCTTGAGAACAAACAACCTGCAAAAGGTAGAGAGCCTAATACTTTCATTCCTCGAAATCCAAATCCATATAGAATAAATAATGAGCAACAACAGATTTTACAGAGGAATAAAAATACAAATGAAGAGAAGAATATCAAAGCCCCTTTTCAGAATATAGTAATGGAGGAGGATCAGCCTAAAGAAAATGATGAGATCCATTGTTTGGGAGACAAAGGAGATGCTTCTTTCTTAACACAGGCTTCCTAAAGAAGCTTTACTCAGTCAGCAAGCTAATCAAGATTCAAATGAGGAATCTATTTGTCAAACTGGTGATCAAAATAGATACAATCTCAGATCTAAATAGACTAATGATAAGTAATATGAACAAGCTCCTCCCAAGAAGGTTTCTACCCCTGCAAAATAGAAACTAAGCAAAGATCGAGCTCAAGCCAAGAATCAAGCACTTCTTAAAGCTCCTGTACAAGAGGTAAAGAACCCTGACAAAGTCCCTTTCTCTTTTAGCTTTGAATCAGAAATCCAGAAAGTTAAAATCCCTATACCTCTCATGGAATTAATGAAGAATGATGCTTTCAAACAAACGATCCTCAAAGCCCTTGAGCCTAAACCCATGCCAACTGTTGCTGATGTTGTAAATCTCCAAGATGACAAGCCTACCATTGTACTTAGTCCAATGGTTGAAGACCGTGAGGAAACCTCTCCACCATTCTATGTTTCCTTGAACATCCATGACAAAATTTTACATAACTTCCTTCTAGATACAGGAGCTTCCCATAACCTTATGCCAAAAGAAGTTATGGATGAGTTAGGTTTAGAGATTACCAAGTCTTATCATGATTTATTTTCCTTTGATTCTAGGAAGGTTAAATGCCTTGGTTTGATAAAATATTTGGCTATTTCTTTATCCCAATTACCAATGAGAAGCATGGTGATGGACATAGCGGTAGCCGATGTGCCACCCAAATTTGGTATGTTATTTTCTAGAGCATGGATAAAGAGGTTAGGGGGCACCTTGCAAAATGACCTCTCTTATGCAACTGTCCCAGTTTTTGGAGGAGAACAGAGGAGATTGTATAGGGAAGCCCAATTGGCTTATATAATTAGTGATGATAAGGAGCCCACTAATCGTCCCATATACTCAGTTGATGTAGGTTTGGGGTCTTTTATACTTCAGATTGATGATTCTTTGTCATCATCATTACAGCTCATAAAACCTATTTGTAAATCTATTGAAGTAGAAAGAACTCCCATATGGAGCATTTTTTTGATGGAGCTTGTTCGAAAGAGTCTACAGGAGCAAGTGTAGTCTTTATCTCACCTTCTAAAGAAACTATTCATTTGTCCTTCAAGTTGGATTTCAAAGTGACAAACAACATAGCAGAGTACGAGGCCTTGGTCTTGGGATTGAACGCTACTAAGGACATGAAAATTCAGAGGCTGAAAGTATTTGGAGATGCTGACCTGATAATACAACAAATCAAAAGCACTTTTCAAGCTAAGCATGTCAGGCTTAAGGCATACAGAGATGAGGTATGGAATCCCATTTATTATTTTCTAGCTTTTAATATTTCATACATTCCTAGATCTATGAATCAACTTGTTGATTCATTAGTTGTCTCAGCTAGTACTTTCAATCCACATATGCCAGCAAAGATTAATTATGAAATCCAAGTAAAATATAGACCTTCTTTGCCAGACAATGTGAAATTTTGGAAAGTGTTTGATGATGAGGAGGAATTGGTCAGATTTTTAGAAGTCATAGATGAGTTTTCATCCCTCCATATAGACCATGAAAATGAAAACATTGAAAAGATCAAAAAGGCTAAATTGAAAGACAAAATAGGGCGCCATAATATCATTCAACTTCCCAATAATCAAATTCCTAGAGGATTAGTACCTCTTGAGAAGATTTTTGACCAGAATGATGTGCCCTTGAAACCTGATAAGAAAGAGGAAGACCCTGTTGTTATTCAATACAATTTAGGAGAGGAAAAATGCCCAAAAAATACAAATATGTCCACACAGTTGACTGTAGAACAAAGAGATGAATATAGCAGCCTGAGGAAAGAATTTTCAAACATTTTTGCATGGGATTACAATGATTTAAAGACCTATGATACTCAAGTGATTGAGCATAAGATTCCCTTGAAGAAAGAAGCCACTCCATTCAAACAAAAATTGAGATCTATCGACCCTCTTCTTTTACCTATAATGGAGAAAGAAATTAAAAAAATATCGAATGCTCAGATCATCATTCCACTTAGATATTATGAGTGGGTTGCTAATCTAATTCCTGTTAGGAAGAAGAATGGGGAGATTAGGTTGTGTTTTGACTTCAGGAACTTGAACAAGTGTTCCAAAAAATACAACTACCCTTTTCCCAAGATGGAGCATATCTTGCAAAGAGTGTCTGGAGCTAGTGTCATGTCTTTTATTGATGGGTTCTCGGGATATAACCAAATTTCAGTGCACCCAGATGATAGAGAGAAAACAACCTTCACAACCCCTTGGGGTACTTTTATGTGTGCCAAGATGCCCTTTGGGATGATGAATGTTGGGGCCACCTTTCAAAGGGCCATGGATATTGCATTCATAGGCGAGAAAGATAAATTTGTTTTGATATATTTGGATGATATAACAGTTTTTTCTGGAATCCATAAAGAACATTTGTAGCATTTAAGGAAGGCATTCTTTAAGTGCGGAAAGTATGGGATTTCATTAAATCCAAAGAGATCACAGTTTGCTCTCAAGGAGGGTAAGCTTTTGGGCCATATTGTTACTGTTGAAGATGTGAAGATTGATCCAGCCTGAGTTGAAGCAATTCAAAAATTGTCTATACCAAGATCAAAGAAGGACATCCAATCCTTCCTTGGTAAGATCAATTTTATCAGGAGGTTCATTCCAAATTTTTCTGAATTGGTTAAGCATATTACTTCCATGTTGAGAAAGGAGTCTGAAATTAAATGGATTGATAGTGCAAGAAGTTCTTTTGAAGCAATTAAGCAGGCCATCATGACATCTCCTACTCTGATCAACCCAGACTACGCCAAAGACTTCTACATTTTCTCGTTTGCCTCATATGATACAGTTGCAGTTGTATTGTTGTAGAAGAATGAAGAAGGTTTGGAGCAGCCAGTGGCCTTTTTCAACAAGACACTGAGAGATGTTGAGCTAAAATATGGCCCCATTGAAAAATAGTCATATGCTTTAATTAAGTCATTGAAAGCTTTATGAATCTACATCTTGCATGCCAAGGTAATTGCCTATGTCCTTCTGCTTCTATGAAGGATGTATTGACTCAACCAGATATTGATGGAAAGAGGGAAAATGGATAGAAAAGCTGATTGAATTTGACATTGAAGTAAATCCAACCAAGCTAGTCAAAGGCCAGGGCCTAGCCAAGCTTTTAGTAGAGGAGAATTGTGACTTAATGGGCATCAACCTGATTGAAATAAATGCAGCAAATATGCAGACAGAGATATCAACAGAAAAACAAAATAGCAGCCAACAAGTAGCAGAATACTTGTCTTCATGTGAATGGTACACAGGTATAATCCATTTTTTGCAAAAACTAGAGGTTCCTCCAGAGCTTAGTGTAACACAAGCAAGAGCACTAAATATTAAATCTATTAAATTATGCATTAATGACAGCTTTCTTTACTAGAAAGATCCATTTGGGGTATTGCTGAGATGCTTAGATAAGAATGAATCATTAGAAGTCATGCATCAGTTTCATTCTAGTAGTTGTGGGGGTCATCATTACTGGAAGACCACAACCCATAAGATTTTAAGGGCTGGGTATTATTGTCCTTTTCTTTTTTCTGATGTATGTGCCTTTGTCAAATCTTGTGATAAGTGCCAAAGATTTACTGGAAAGCGGCAATTGAAATCTATGGCCTTGAGACCAGTTGTAGTGAATGTCCTTTTCAGCAATGGGACCTAGATTTCATAGGCGAAATAAATCCATCATCTAGTGGCCAACACAAATGGATTTTAGTGGCCACTGATTATTTCACTAAGTGGATAGAGGCAATCCCCACAAGGAATGTCACTCACACAGTAGTCATGAATTTCTTGTATGAACATATTTTTATCAGGTTTTGATGTCCCAAGAGGATAGTAACTGATAATGCAGTTGCTTTTAAAGCTGAGGCTTTGGGTGAAATGTGTGAAGGAATGGGTATTCAAATAGTTCACTCTACTTCTTATTATCCTCAAGTCAATGGCCTTGTTGAATCTTCTAATAAAAGCCTAGTAAGGATCATCTAGTAAGGATCATCATAAATCTGTTGGAAGAAAACAAAAGAAGTTGGGATGCTAAATTGAAATATGCCCTCTGGGCTGACAGAGTAACAATCAAGAAATCAATAGGAACCTCACCATTCAAATTGGTCTATGGTATTGATGCCATATTCCCTATTCAATTAGTTTTACCAGTGAAAAAAATTATTAAGGAGGAACAAGGGGAATCAGATGATATGGTGAGAAGAATCTTAAACCTTGTTGAGTTGCAACAGGTGAGAGAACAACTTCTAGAAAAATATCAAAGGAGGATCAAAGATAGTTTTGACAAGAAATCCAAGGAAAACATCTTTCAGATTGGTCGTTGGGTTTTAAAGTGGGATGCATTCAGGAAGGACAAAGGTAAACATGGCAAGTTTGACTCTTTATGGACAAGTCTTCTTGTGATCACACAGGTGCAACAGAACAACACTTTCCTTCTGTAGAACTTGGAAGGTGAAGAAGTATTTGGTGGCCCAATTAATGGGCATTTTCTCAAACTTTATTTTCATTAAATCTTTCTAAAGACTTCCATTGTAAATATCATTTATTTTCTGTCAGTTTTGCAAATAACTCCATGCCCAATGGAACACTAGAGTCTAGGTTCAGTTTGAATTTATTTTTTTTTCAGGAAAGGCAACAGGTCTGTGGTTCTTGAAACCTCGCAGGGAGGATTTCATCCCCAATAAGAGCTAGTTGTTAACTCCCCAAACAAATTTCATATTTTACCTTGTCATTAGGTGATAGGTTGGTCTTTAGATGGTAGATCTTAATTTTTTTAAAGTTTTAGAGCCTTTAAGATGAATCATACACTGGTCTTGTCGAGAAATAAATAGTCTATACTTTGAGTGTAAAAATGTCAAAGATTAGCTTTCGACAACTAAGGGTCCATTTTTATTGTGTTCTAAGCTACCGAAAGGTCTGCAGTTTCGCCAGCTAAAAAGGCAGACGTGGGGTCCTATACGCTACCGAAAACGCAGAGTTTTGCTAACGTTTAGCACGTCCGGCCAAACTCTCTGAGATTAAAGTACACGTGTCATGATAGTTTCAAATGTTGTTGTTAAGAACCAAATATCAATATAGCATAGAAAAACCTCATAATAAGTACTCAACGCCTTGAAAAAGAGAGAAATTCAGATAATAAGCCTCTTCAAGGGGGAAACCTCCTTATGCCCGCATAAATGTACAATTACAAGATGATTCAAAATGAAAATGTCTCCTTGGTATATATAGGAGACTAGGAGGTATAATTACAACTAATGGCCTAAATCCGACATAAATAAAATAACATTACTAATATAATATGCCCCAATTAAGGGTTAATGAGCCACTATTTAGGGCTTAACATGCCCCTCCCCTTGAGACAAGTGTTGTGCGCAACGCTTGAGTAACTCTGGATGCTTCTGTATAAAAGACTCATCTTCCCAAGTGGAATCTTTAGCCGGTAGTTTCCTCCATTTAATGAGATAATCTGAAATGGATCTATTCCTCAGCTGGCAAATTCTTGTGTCAGTGATGGCTTTAGGCTCCAATATGATTTTTCCTTCCTCGTCAAGTTCTGGAAATATAGTTTGAACTGGGATATTGTCACCTATAGCCTTCTTTAAGCATGAAACATGGAAAACTGGGTGTACTCGTGAAGATGCAGGTAACTCCAATTTGTATGCCATAGTACCAATCTTTTGCAACACCTTATAAGGGCCATAGTACTTTGGTGATAATTTATTATCCTTCTTGGCT